>JAVKLF010000011.1:2033678-2044731 GCA_034783495.1 Millerichthys robustus | reverse complement strand
ACTGCGCATGCGCGAAGGGAACATTCAGTGCTTTCAGCACCGCCCTCTGGCGGTCAGTAGGGATGAAATAGAACTCATCAGTAGCATGATACCACTCTGTCCACTGAATAATGCATGTAAACATAGTGACAAAAAAATAGTGACAAAAATTAACAACTGGCCGGTGCAAAAGTGGCAAGAAAAAAAATCTAATAAAATGCTAAACTGCTATAAAATGTTTGGAGATTAAGTATTTTTAGATTTTTTAAAAAGTGTTCTTTGGTCCCTTTTTGTCGAGGAGTTGTTAACTTGACTTCCTCATGAGAATTTATCTTTGATTCTTCAAACTGAGATCTGGTTGACTCCACCTCCTGCAGGTAAGATACTGACTGCTCAGAAGTGCTCTATTAAATATCACTTACAAAATAAAAGTCTGACCTTCAGTCTAATAGACAGGCATTCAGAATATATATTTTGACAACATGGATAAAAAAATAATGAAATAATTAGCTCCTAAACACATGAGTACTTTTACACAGCTGATTTTTTCATAGCTTTAAAATCTGAGACATAATACTCAATAATCCAGCAGGACTTGAGGCAACTTTTGAACTCTGTGCTTGTGCATGTTGAATCAGGTCCTAATCTTTGAGCTCTTCTAACCAGTGTAACATGTTCTCTGTGTTTTGGTGTCATATAAGACATAACCTATACTGTAAAATCTTTTGGTTTTATTTGGAAAGATTTTCCCTCTATATCAAGACTGTGGAAGTCTGAACAGCATGTGTTATTTGTAGGTAACCTGATGAAATAAATTCATGAAGCCAATTTGGATTTGTTGTAAAGTCTGACGTAAAAAAAGTGAACTTTTTTTGCTGATCAGACAAAGTTATGGTTTCCTTTAGTCGTTCTGATGTGTGTGACGACTGCAGGCTGCTGAAGGATGCTGTACAAGATCCAGCCTGGGGGCGGCGCTATGAACATGTGCTGGGAGCCCTGCTGTGTTTGTGTGGAAACAAGCTGAGGGCGGAGCTAGACAAACAGACCCAGCTCGTCAATCTGCTGGGAGTCGTAGCCGAGAGGGTCCGACAGGCTGGGGGGTCTACACGTCAGGTCCGTCTGTTTTGGTGCATCTCTATTTTTAAGCAGTTTAAAAAAATAAATAAAATTATCCGTACATGAACTTTTTGGTGCTTGTGTGCATTCAGGTTGCGCTTCAGGAGGGTCTTGAAAATGTTCAGAACTTTTTCCACAGAAACAGCTGCCGACTGCCTCTTAGCCCCAGCCTGGTGGCTAAGGAGCTAAACATCAAGGTATGCCAAAAGTGATAAACTGCAGTTTTTAGGTATTGTTTATTAGTGAACTCAGGTAAATACAGCTGTCACACTTCACAGCAAACATCTAATTTTTAAAAAGGAACTGTTCTTAATTACTTTCATTCACTGTCGATATAAAAACACAGAGAGAAGAAAAAAAACGTGATTTAGCTGAATTTTGGGCATCAAGTCTTTGTAACAATTTTTTGCCATTATTACTTGGCTCAAGAGGAATATTAGAAGGTAACAGAACATATTTATTAGCCTTTATGTAATATTTCCGCTTTCTTTGTGTCTCATCAGTCTGTTGGCATTTAGAAGGCTTTTGCACTTTAATTAGTAATTAAACACCCTTAAATTAAACATTAAACACTCCCTAAATAGTAACATCTATATCATCAAATGACAATTACAAAAATGTTCCATGATTGTTTGTTTTCTGGCCTAAATACCTACTTGATGAAAAGAAAGTTAAAGAAACCAAAATGCAAACCCATATGTGTTTCTGAAAGGAAAATAAGTGCTGTGTAATATTGATAAAATGAAATTGGCTTGTGTTTTTTTTTTTTTTTAGGCCTGCTCCTTCTTCAGCTCCAACGCAGTTCCGCTCAAACTGGCCCTGATCAATGCAGACCCTCTGGGAGAAGAGATTAATGTCATGTTTAAGGTGATGCAGCTAAGAACTTATTACACTTGCAGTTCTTGTGTATCTGACACAAACATGCTCCATTAGTTTAAACCCATAAGGTGTCATCAAGTTCACCGAGGGTCTTGTTGCAACGGTTTCCCTGTCGCTTCGTCTGCGCACAGCTCCCCCTGGTGGCTAAATTTAAAGCCAGTTATTAGTTCAACTCTGTCTTTTCTGTCTTTGACTTTGTCTGTTTTTGTTTCAGGTGGGAGAAGATCTGAGGCAGGACATGTTGGCTCTTCAGATGATCCGAATCATGGATCGCATCTGGCTGCAGGAGGGGCTGGACCTCCGTATGGTCAACTTTAAGTGCATCTCCACTGACAAGGATAAAGGTAACCAGAGCCCTCTGCCACATTTTTAATGTGAGAGCACACAGATAGACACAAAATTTAAATATCTCTAAGAGATTTATGAATTCAAACAGTTATCTCTAAGAGATTTATGAATTCAAACAGTTAATTGTAATTTACCAATCTACCTTACCTTTATCCTAATGTTTTTGATTTCTAGAAATATAGTTGGAGTATTATATATTTTGTCTTACTGTGTGTTGATAAAAAATGTCTTGCCTAGGTATGGTGGAGCTGGTGCCATCCTCTGACACCCTGAGAAAGATTCAGGTGGAATATGGTGTAACTGGATCTTTTAAAGACAAACCTCTGGCAGAATGGCTCCGCAAATACAACCCTGCTGAGGATGAATATGAGAAGGTACACACAAAGATTATTTTTGTACTTATTTATATTATAAAAACAAATAGTTGAGGAACCATCTCTCCAAACTGAGCTTTTATCAAAGGTTGTATTCCCATAATGTTCTTCTGTCAATCTTTTTTATGAATTAATATGTAATTTTCAGTAAAAAGGCCAAAACATTGAAGTCTCTCTAAACTTAGACTTGAAGGTTCGATGTTGATGGTTGGACTTTTGAAAACTGGTAACCTCTGACCCAAAATGTTTACTTCAGATAGTTTGAACCCAATATAACAATCTGTCTTTAAGCCTATCCAATATTCTTTGCATTATTTTATTTACTTTTATTTAAACAGGTAGTCTCATGTACATAAGCGACATCATGCCTGTGCAAATTCACATTTATCCAAGTCATCGCAACAGCAACTTGGAAACTCAGCTTGGACGTTTCAGTTCTTGCTGCAGTGAATTCTGGGAAGATGGAGTAGAATAGAAAAGGCCTTTTCCCCAAGTTATGTGCAAACTAAGGGAACACTGAAAGAAATAAAATCCTGGGAGCGTAGGCTATATTTTCATATACCAAGTTTAATATAGCAACAGTCCTCTCATTCACATATCTTTCTGTTTCTGTGGTCAGAAAGCAAAAATAATCTGAATTTAGGACTGAATCACTTTCTAGGAGTCCTCCACTTGTACACATCAAAGACATATGTGCTTTTATTTTAGCTGTGCTTTACATAAAGAGTTACATAAAGAGAAACGTTGAACAACCCCAGTGTCTTGAAGTTTGTCTCCAGGCTGCTACACTTATCCTCTGGTGAGATTTGGACTAACGCTGCGTTACACTTTGCAGAACCGGGTGCTTCCTTTAAGCATTCAGTTTTAATTGTTAAAGCATAAGCCAGCCTTTTTTTTTAGTTTAAAGCTTGAAGGAAAGTCACATTTTATCAACCAGATCTTGAGTTTGTAGAAATGAAAGCATCTCACATGAGCTCACACATTTAAATGTGTTGCTTGTTGTCAGTCAAGATGTGAACTCTTGCCTGTCCGTCGTTTTTGTAGGCATCAGAGAACTTCATCTACTCCTGCGCCGGCTGCTGCGTCGCCACCTACGTTCTTGGCATCTGTGATCGCCACAACGACAACATCATGCTGCGCTCCACTGGTCACATGTTCCACATCGACTTTGGCAAGTTCCTGGGTCATGCCCAGATGTTTGGCAGCTTCAAAAGGTAATGATGCCATCTTTTATGTCTTAGTGTGCTGAGCAGATAACACAATCTTTGGTTTGCTATCAGTGTTTCTCTTTGTTTTTATTACATTCCTGTTACCAGAGTAGGTGAAAGGTCCTATTTCCTGATTATGGAGGGAAATAATGTTTACAATGTCATCTTTTATTTTATTTTTTTATAACTTTTATTGTACTTCAGTGAGGAAATTATTTCTCTTAATTTTTCCCATCCCACTTGTGGAGCATGGGGTTACCATTTAAGGTACCTGGGGAGCAGCTGGGGGGTTCAGGACCTTGCAGAAGAGCCCAGATTTTGGGCAGATGAGGGTTTCCCACCCACATTGTTGTTGTCTGTCCAGGAGGTTGAACTTCCAATCATGGCTCATGTAGCTTATCCAAAGCATTGGACTTTTTGGTGCTTCTTTAACCCTTCATAAATGGTATTGTGCTTAAAAATATATCAAATGCAACGTTTTTGTTTAAGGTTTATGTGGATTAAAATCCAACCTAAGAATATGGATGAACACAAGTGTAAATGTCACCATCTGTAATTATTCAGATATTTACATAAATTTACATGCGGTACAGATCAGAACAGTCTGTTATGTATAATACTGTGGTTTGTTATTTAAAATTCAGCATGATGTAACTCTCTGACACTCATACAATCCTCACTTCTTTTTTGGGTCACTAAATCTCAGGCGGAGTAAGCTGCAGCATGATTAATTATTTAGATATGGCCTGTTTTTTTAAAAGAAACATCCACTCTCTTGGAATCACACAGACTTTTTTCACCTTTGTTTTTCAAACATACGTAGTCTCTTCCTAAAGCTCCTCTCTGATTCACTGTAAGATGCAGGTTTTAAATCGTCCTTCTCCTCCTCTCTCAATAGGGACAGAGCTCCGTTCGTTTTGACCTCTGACATGGCGTACGTCATCAACGGAGGCGAACGTCCAACCAGTCGCTTCCAGCTGTTCGTAGATCTCTGCTGTCAGGCCTACAACCTTGTCCGCAAAAACTCTGGGCTTTTCCTCAACCTGCTGTCTCTGGTGAGGCAGCACAAATATACCCGAAACATATGAATGCACATACAAGAGATGCAAAGTTTGTGCATATAAAATATATACAGTGAAGATGTCTCTCACAGGAATTTAAATGAATAATGTACTTTTAAATGTTCTCAGATGTCTGAGTTGTGTATGTGGAGTTGTAGGGAGAGACTTTTGTTCTGCTGCTTAAGCTTTTTTTGACCTTCTTTATAAAGTGCCTAGTTTGCTTTAATTTGCACCTGCTGGAGGAACAAATATACAACCCAGAAGGAGTTGCCTTTTTTGTAACATAATAAATCATTGCTTCCCTGCTGTCCTAAGAATGTCTTTTTGTAGAATTTACTGCAGTACAGATGGATTTTACAAATCTCTGAAACCGCCCGTGATTTCAGGATGATCCATGTGTCAAAATGTAGCTTAAAAAACAGGAACCTGAAAATGTGCTGAGGTCATTTTGACCAAATTTGATTTAATCCTCAGTTTGATGACTTAAAAACTCGAGAACTAACTTGTACATTTATGCCTTTAAATGGTTTGTTTGTAGATGACGTCGTCAGGCCTACCAGAGCTGAGCGGCTCTCAGGATCTGAAGTACGTGTTTGATTCTCTGCAGCCTCACAACACAGACGCTGAAGCCACCATCTTCTTCACAAGGTAAATGGAACGAAGTCTCCCACTGCTTAGGTTTCTTTTTTAAAAGTATTTAAATATACAAAGTTCTCACTGATTACTCCCAAAGATTTATGTTTAAATCTTTTTATATTTAGTCCTGTCTGCACATCTTTTATTTTTGATCAGACTCAACCAATTATATTTGCTCGTTGCAAATTCCACCAGATGGCATCATAAACTTAGAAGAAGGACCAACAGTTGTCTCACATTACTGCAACATTCTATGAACTGCGTTAGGGTTTTTGGAGTACCATAATATCGAACAGAAAGTATGACGCATGACGGACAATTTTACAGCTGTGCCTCAAAGCAGCATTTTCACTTCGTCCCTATTTTTCTGCTGTTGTCCTCCCCTCCACAGACTGATAGAGTCCAGTCTGGGAAGCATAGCCACCAAGTTTAATTTCTTCATCCACAACCTTGCTCAGCTGCGCTTCTCTGGCCTTCCTGCCAACGACGAGCCGATCCTGTCTTTCTCTCCAAAGACGTATACTTTGAAGCAGGATGGACGCATCGTTCACGCCTCCATCTTCTCCTTCCAGAAAAGATACAACCCTGACAAGCACTATGTGAGTCCTACCATGAGTGTTTTTATTTGATTTTATCTTTACTTTTCATGTCCATATTGGAGTGAAAACATTAAACCAGCTTTCTTCTGTCTGTTTTTACTGAGCAGACCTACGTAGTGAGAGTCCTCAGGGAAGGTCAGAACGAGCCACAGTTTGTTTTTCGCACTTTTGATGAGTTTCAGGAGCTTCACAATAAACTCAGCATCGTTTTTTCACTCTGGAAGCTGCCGGGGTAAGACATCACCTCCAGCTTTACGCTTCAGGGTTTATAATTTAATAACTCTACCCTCCTAATAGAAAACTTAAAGGCAGCAACTTTGTCTTAAATCAGCTTGTCATATACTTCAAAAAACATCCAAAATATTATCTTCTTCATCAACACAACCCTAGTTTGAAAAATATCACCTAATTTTTAAACTAACCATCTGAAAAATATGACTTTTTTCCCAAAGTTTTCCTAACAGAATGGTGCTCGGTCGCACACATATTAAAGAAGTGGCAGCAAAGAGAAAGTTGGAGCTCAACAGCTATGTGCACAACCTGATGAGATGCTCTGCCGAGGTCACACAGGTAAGATCCGAACACACACACACACACACACACTGTATCCTGTTTGGTTCAGCAAGTCATTGTTGTTTAAATAAACCTGTGGTTTTTTTTCAGTGTGACCTGATCTACACCTTCTTTCATCCCATCGCTCGAGATGAGAAGACAGAGGATTTAGAGACCACGCCCAGAGCTTTCGGTAACTACCTGCATATTTCTGTCTCGTTCTGCAAGTCTTTGGTATTTTTTTTAAATTGCTTCTGCTTTTGCTTTATTTTTCATGCTTATTTTGTGTCACAAAACTAGATTAAATGTTGATAATCTGTTTTTTGGTCAACAGTGACACTTAAAGACATATTTTTAAAAATGTAATTATGACAAATTTAAACTGCCTCAGTTATTTAGCATGAACTATTCAAACATTTGTGTGCAGTATATTTTTTTATCAGCTTCTCATCTTGAAATGTCTGAAGTTTGACGGTTCCAATGGTGTGATGTGTGATCTCTGATTGTTGCAGAACCTCCGCTGAGTCCAACCTCGGGTCGGGTGGAAGGAGAAGTGAAGCTCTCTATCTCTTACAGGAACAGCACGCTGTTCATCATGGTCATGCACATCAAAGACCTGGTAAACCCAAAATAATCAAACACATACCCTGGTATTGTTTTGAAATAGATGGTGTTGCATTCAGGGCTGGATCATCCAATAATCTGTCTTCCACTTCAGGTTTCTGAAGAAGGAACAGATCCAAACCCATATGTAAAAACCTACCTGCTTCCAGATCCACACAAGACCTCCAAACGCAAGACAAAGATCACCAGAAAAACTAGGAACCCAACTTTTAATGAGATGGTCTGAAAACGCTTAACTTTTTCATGTTTATGTTTCCATATTTGTCTGTCTTATTTTACAAAGGCTTCAGACTTAAAATCTTGCAGTTTTGTTATGCTGCAAAAACTTCATGAAAAAACTCACTGAAATACCACATTCCCAAAAGTATTTAAGACCCTTTGTGTAGAACTGAGTTAATGCACCACAGACAGCAGTTACTACCTTAAGTTTTTTTGGCTTTAATGCAACAAATTGCTCCAATGGATTGAATGAATTTTTCCTTGAGATCCTCTCAAACTCAGACTGATTAAAAAGTGAACCACTGGTAGAGTATTTTCATGTCAGTAGATGTTTGATAGGATTCAAATCAGGGCTGGTCGTTTAAAGACATTCAGAGCCACTCGTGTGTTGTCTTCGCTGTGTTTGGAGTGGTTGTCATGTTGGAAGGTGAACCTTTGGCCCAGTCTCGGTCCTGATCTCCGTAAAACATCTTTCCGTCACCCAGAAGCAGAATGATGCTGCCACCATAATGCTGCACTGTGGGGATGGTGTTGGACAGGTGATGGGCGGTGCCTGGTTTCCTCCAGACCTCCATAACCTTTTGAACTGAGGCCAAATAATTCAGCCTTAATTTCATCAAACCAAGTCCTTCAAGTTGCTTTCAAATCTTTGCACTGAGGAGAGGTTTTCATTGTAGTGATTCTGGCTCATTTTAGAGAGACGGCTCTTTTGGATCAGCTCACTAAAACCATCTTTTAACTACCAAGTGGCTCCTTCAAAATTTTTTGTTGCACCAAAGTCCTTAATGAGGAAACAGCTGTGTTGTTGCAGAATATCTGAACATGTGAGAGTTATGGTATTACAGATTTTATTTTCAGTTAGTTAGCAAAATTGTAAAAAAAAAAATCTGTTTTAAGTTTGGTTTTTGGAATAGCAAGCGTAAATTACTGAGAGAAAAAAATAAATTGAAAATTATGGATTCAGGCTGCTGCAACATAAAACTATAAAAAGAGAAGATCTGAGTTGTAATCTACAAAAGACTTTTAGTTTTAAAAGTGTACAAATCACAAGTTAAAATGTGCTGATATATGTTTAATAATTTTAGCGTTGTTGGGAGTTCTCACTTTTCCCTCCCTCTCCACAGCTGGTGTACAGCGGCTACAGCAAAGAAACGCTCGGCCTTCGGGAGCTGCAGCTGAGCGTGCTCAGTGCCGAGTCGCTGCGTGAGAACTACTTTCTGGGTGGCATCAGGCTCAGACTCAAAGACTTTGACCTCAGCAAGGAGACGGTGAAGTGGTACAAACTGACGACCGTTCCCTACTTCTGACCCCCGACCTGCCTCTGCCGGCAACAACCGATGCATTCAGGTCATATGGGAAACGCTGCAGCGGAGACCTTACTTGAAAATGCTGGTCACCTCAACTTTTACAAAATAAAAGTTAGATTAATATTATCACAAATTGAAATCCAAACTGTAATATTTTATTTTCTAATTAAACAAATCCAACTTACCATTTTTTTCACGTGTTGTAGTGGGTATTAAGATTTCATCTGGCCATGCTTATGAGGTAATAGATGTATTATAAATTGCACACACTGACCTGATTCTAATGAGTTTTTTTGACATTACATATATTTATCATGTTGTTTCAGATGTTGTTCCCATATGACATGAATGTGTTCAGTGTTTCAACAGAAACAAATGTACAAATCCTGAAAGAGGAGCCTTTTTCTGTTTTCACTTGGCTTTAAAACTCGTTTGTGACAAACAATCTCCTTAGTTTGTCTTAGGTGTAACAAAGATCTGTAATATTTTGTACATTTTGATATTAGAGGACCAAATGGCTTACTTTCAGGGGAGCATCTATGTAAACTGACACTTTTTTGTTTTATTAAAAAAAAGAATCAAGGTTTTGTAGGATAGCCCATCAGACAAGATTAGAAAAAAATCTGTCAACTGAAAAATCCCCATCAAGTGCCAAAACTAATTTAATAAAATTAAACAGAAAAACCAACAACTCTTTTATTGGAAACAGATCAGGGTGCCTTTGTTCTCAGAATTTCTTCTGCGATAGTCAACTTAGCCTTATTACTAAATATAGTTTCTTAACAATGTAATATTTCCTCATGAAAGAAAAAATATATTCTCTAAAGCTATAAAAGTATATTTTCAGAGCTGGTCTGGTGTCAGACTGGAACCAGCTAAAGTTTTTTTTATAACAATGATTAGGCCTCCGCCGCCTTGTCATAATTCTTGACTGTTTCCACACAGCACACATTAAAAGGGAAATTCTATCACTGGTTTGGGAACCCACCGTTGTCAGTCTCCTGAATTAAAATAATGGTTGCCTAATAATGCTGATCATAAGTCAGTTCAGTGTCTGAAAATCATAAATCAGAAACCGCGCCCCTCCTGGAGGTTGGACATTAACAGTTTGAGTTGGAGCACCACATAAAAAAATGACCAGTCAAGAAGTCAGCAGTAAGTAAGTCCAGGAGCAGAAAGGTTTTGTATTTAAATCATGAAATAATTGGAATGTCTTGTTCCATAATTTTGATGTAAAACATCTTCAATATCTTGTGCAAGATAACACATACATAACTATACATGTAAAAGTAGTGTTCATGTTTAATAAAGTAATTAAGGTATTTTTTCTGAAAGGGTTTTTAAAGATCTATGACACGTCACGTTATAAATATTACTGCCGTGATCTGCTCTTTTAGTAACTGTACAAAGAAAGCAAAGAGTTTGTACTAACTTGGCCAGTAATTTATTTTTAATTGGTGACCTCTAGCCTGAACGAATCTGTGTACTGTAAGCCCTCAATTTCATAAAACAAATTAAATGTTTTTTGAAGTATGAAGTATGTCTGTGATGTCTCAGATTTATTGAAAACTTTAGATGCTCAACTTTGACCATTTTGTGGCTTCATTTATCTTTATAGTAAAGTCAGTATCTGACAGTATTACACCTCGGGTGACTCGTGCATAAAAAAGTTAATTTTGTATAATTAAATTGAAACCACAAGAAAATGTGTTACATAATAATGTGCTGGGTGATTGTGGCAAAACAAAAGTTACACTGGTGAGGATAATATACAAAATATCGGAAGACTAAAAATTAAATGCTGGTCATTTTTTTCAGATGTAAGATATGTAAGCATTCATATGGTGCTTGACCTTCATAAAACAAAAAAATCATAGGATTTATGTTTTAAAATGACTTGAGTGAGAGAACGGTGATCAAAAGGAGTAACAAATTGATCTGCCAGAAGTACAAAAATTCTGTTACATTGCATTCCATGCATGAAGTGTCAAAGCCTTCTTAACTATTTTATATATATATATATATATATATATATATATATATATATATCCAACAGATCCAAGTTTTCATCTCTCAATGGCTGGAAAAAGCTGGACTCAAGGACAGCACAGAGGCCCTCATCCTGGCCGCCCAGGAACAGGCCCTAAGCAC
>JAVKLF010000011.1:2004777-2024943 GCA_034783495.1 Millerichthys robustus | reverse complement strand
TTGTGTTTTTGAATTTGTAATTGTGTTTTCGGTAATGTTGTTGTGTTTTTGAATTTGTAATTGTGTTTTCGTTAATGTTGTTGTGTTTTTGAATTTGTAATTGTGTTTTCGCTAATGTTGTAGTGTTTTGCACCTCAGGGCCACCGTAATTTAACGATGATATATGTTTTTTATTGTGTGATTGTGCTATATTCAACATTTAATTGTACAATGATTATGAAATTGAAGAGTACTCTGTTTATGAATTATTGTTTGTGTGTTTCTATTGTGACAAACACTTAAAGTTGTGTACATGTAGTTAATTAATAAATAATCCAATTTATTTATAAAAATGTTTGTGGTAATAATAGTGATTTTAATAATAGTAGAAAATGGTGTTAATATTGGTCCTGTTTGAACAGGCCAGGTGAGTTCCCCAGCCTCGGACCCACAGAAGCTGAGACTGGATTACTTGGATCCTGTGCTGCAGGAGGCGCTGCAGGCATATTTCTGTCCACCTGGTGGCGCCACAAAACCCTGCAGACATGTTGAACTCCTGGGTTTACACAAATCAGGTTTTTAACTTTAGTGGATTTTTAAAAAAAAGATTTTGATTTAAACCTAAAATAAGACAAAAACTTCAGGATTATTCAAGAAAATAAATGGTCAGTTATCTTGAACCAATTTACCTGAAAAATAAAAACACATCTACTTGAAAATCTTGCGTAGTGTTTAATAATCGGAGGGTCTTTATTAGTTCTCACAATAAACAAGATATTTTTAAGCAGTCTCCTGATTTTGGACCAAACTTTTGTGATCTTTAAGGATTTTGATGTTGTCGGGTTTTTTCACACTGATTCCTCATTTCCTCCAGAAACTGAAGCAGATCCAGGTCTTGTCTCTGTTTAGATCAATTTAAAATATTTGAATTGTTTTCCATTGATTGCCGTCCTTGTTGGACAAACCCTAATCTAATGCTGGTCAGGACAGAGCTTCTTTTATTCTGAAAATCATACGGCGATGCTCTCTTCCTGCATTTTATTAAAGTCCTCTTGTTTTAATGACTATAAGTCAAATATGAATAAAATTAAATAAAATAATGGCCTAACATATTGCATAATTTTCTGCACTATTGTGAGACGAGTTGGCTCTCAAAGAATTTCATGGGTATGACCATCAGCTACTACCACACTGAATTTAAATCAGTTTCTGTAAAACTTTGTGAATAGTTTTTTAAAATCATTTGTTTGTGGTTGCCCTTTTGAATTAGGTTAACTCTAAAATGTAATCGGTTGTGAATAATTGTTGCATAAGATGTTTTGCTAACAGACAGAATGGACTCTGTAGGTATCAATCAGAATTACAAACAGATTTTCTTTGACGTGTTAGCACTTACAGAATGTGTTGGGGATGATTCTCAGCTGTTTGAGCTCAACATCACCTAGCTGAGTTCTAGCCATTTTAGGTGAAGTTTGTTTAGCTGTGGCAGCCATCTTGAACGCGATTTTTATTTTATTTTTTTATTTTTTAATCACCTGTCCTGTCCGGCATATATGTATTCAGTGAGATTAAACTGAAAACTTTCCTAATGCCTTGACAGTTTATCCTGAACGTGATTGACTTCAAAAGCTAATCAGTAGAACTGAATGTATTGAAGAAATTTTTGGTGTAAACCTTTGTTCTTCGTCACTAAAGGTAAACCTGTTCGAATATTAAACAGTCCAACATCTTCAGCTGCCTGCGGTTAATGTGCAGCCAAGCTGCAGTTTATGCACCTATAACTCAGCTGATGGTGATAAAAAAGCCAAAGTTCAGAGGCTTTTACTTTTTATATATCGGTTCAGGCTGTTTGTTTAAAATGTTGATCTTAAGAATCTTTCTCTCCAGTGTGGGAATCGAGAAGCACTCTATTTGGCCCTCTACTTTATGTGCTTTTTAAATTTTCTTTCAAAATGTCTGTTTTCAATGAGAAGGCTCTCTAAACTGAGGAACAACTGAAGTCAAGTGTTTTTCCTCCAGGTGTGGATTTCTAAATAACAGGGTTTCTGTGAAAGCATGACGGGATGTTTTTGTTAGCATGTTGTGAGCGTGCCACCACATGTCTCATGGAGTTTAGTTTGTTTTGGTGAAAAAAAAAAATCTATAAAAAATTCCAGTGAGCTCAGAGTGACTGAGCGTTTCAGAACAAAGTGTGTGCGACAGCCGACTGAGGCTTTTATTTATCCTAATGAGCCACAGAGGACAGCCAACAATAGCATGCTTGTTGGAAGTAAACTGACATGCTGGAGGACTTGCTAATCTGGTGGGATTGTTGACCAATAAAATAAACAATTCGGTTTTATCTGTCAAGAAAACTCTTCTGGAATCAACAGCTGCTATGAACTTCATGTAACAAATAAAAGGTTACTTCAAATTCTAGAAATGACTGCCAATAGTTTTGTACGTTCACATAAAGATGAGATAAAAACAAACCTCTGCAACATTCTCCAGTTTCCACCCAGAGAGAAATGTTGAGTGTCGTAGACCTCATTTAGTCCTGAACATTTCCGGCTACACTTAGAAAGTCTGGGGATTTTGGAAGTAATCGATCAAATAGATCTCAATAATTTGTATTTTCACAACCCATCAGAGAATGGAGTGAAAGAGAGGCAAAAGTCTTCCTCCAGACCAACCTAGCCAAACAATTTCCAGTATTTTTTCTTTACTTGACCATGTTTGTTTAATTTTGTTGCTGTTTTCAAAACTAAACATCTGTTACAATGCAAATGTACCGTTCTGCCCCACGAGACAGTCTCAGTCTAAATGTTTATCCACATCCTGATACAGCTGCAGCTTCAGCCCCATCTGCAAATACGTGAACACTTCGCACACAAATATTTAAGTAACATGGATGTTGTTCGGTTCCGAAAACTGTGACAAACTAAACAAATGGTGTCGTGCAAAAGCTTTCCTTCAAACCTGAGTGTCAGTTTTCAAAAAGGGGCCAGAAAATGTATATAAAACAGGCCCTTGTATAACTAGTCTTTAGTTTTAGACAAAACATTGCTTCAAAAATGACTGAACTTTAAGACCTCAGTCAGCTCACGCACTTTCACCCTTTCAGCTTAATTAGTTTACAAGACAAACAGCTGATAATAAATAAAAGACACAAGCCAAGTCACACAAAAATGCCCGAGTATCAACTGGGATTATCTTGTAACACATCATCGTCATCATCAAAATGTTAATACGATGATCTATTTTAATTTCTTTACCAGATGGAAATGTATAGCAGTACCTCACCTAATTTAATGTATCAGCTAAAATACTTTACAGTCTGCACAGACATGTCTGGCACATTTAATGTCTTCATAACGAGCTGCATGCAAGTTAGAAAGTCTTCTAGCTCCAGTTAATAAGTGTGGTCTTATAGCTAAAGTCTACATGTGTGCTTCAATCTCATCTAAATGTCTCCTGCGTGTATTTCATGTTTAATCTGAATATAATTTAGAGACTGTGATGGACTTGTGACCTGTCAAGTGTGTCCCCCGCCCCTCGCACTGTGACAGCTGGATATGGGCACCAGTGATCCCAGTCACCCTGAAAGGAAAAAGTGGGTAATAGATAATGAATGGATGGATGGATAATTTAAAGAAAGTCAGCACCACGAATGAACTGCAGAGTCATCAGACCAAAGGATGGAGGGACTGAGTGGAAATGCAGTGTTTCTGGGGCCAGATCAAATGACTTGGCGGGTCAATTTGAGCCCGCGGGCCCCACTTTGTGCACCACAGCATTAAGTAGAACAGATCTAGTCAAAATCACTGCACTTCAGAGGTTATAAACAGAAACAAAATGTCTTCAAAAATAAATTACCAGCACGTTCCGTGTGACATTTGTTCAGTTCGTTTTGTTATTTTATTGTCACCCAGTGGGAGGAATGTTGAAGTAACTTCGCTGCAGGAAGGGTTTAAAGCAGTTTTAGATTTGGACCGGCGTCAGTGCTGGAGCAGGTGGATCGTCAGATGTCCGACCTCGCCGTGGGTCCCTGAAGGCAGCGCCAGGTCCGGGGAGCCTCCACGGAGAGGCTCGGAGATGAGGGCTTCGGAGCTGATCATGGCGGCGCCTCTCGGACGGGACGCCTTACCTGAACACTGGTCCTACGGTGTCTGCGAGGACGGCAGGGTCTTCTTCGTCAAGTGAGTGGGATACGGCGAATAAACGCGTCCCGGTTTAACGGGAGTGTGTCGGTGTGTGTGGCAGTGTAACAGGTGCTTTTCTCTGCGCTGCAGCGACGAGACGCGGAACACCAGCTGGCTCCATCCCCGCTCCGGTGAGCCGGTGAACTCCGGACACATGATCCGCTCAGGTGAGCGGGCTAAGCTCGGTTCTGGGGAGGCGGTTTCACTTGTTCTGGTTCTGTTGACTTTTCGAGACCAGGTGAACTCGACTTCAAACTGCTGTTTCTTTGTCTGTATTTGATTCCAGACCTACCCTGGGGATGGGAGGAAGGATTTACAGACGACGGGGCCAGTTACTTCATTAAGTAAGCAGCTTAAACCTGAGTGTGTGTCTGTGTGGAAGTTAACATGGCTGCTGCCTGTAACTCTCAGTCATGGTGTTCGAACAGGAACACAATGAGGTGTGTCTTACTCTTCACTGACCTGCTGACAATCTAATGTAAATATCAGCTCGGTCAGGTTAGGACTCTCACGTCCTGTTACTGTACTGGTAATGAGTGTTATTTTTGTCTTATCTCTCCAAGTTTTGATGTTTACCGGCACTTTCCCAAAACACAGTCCACATGCAAATACATTTGTAATCTGACAAACAGGAGATGTTTTGTAATATGTTGTTAGTTTCTGCCCCTACCAGAACAAGCTTTAGAAAGATACTATTCACCTTTAATGAACTTATTGCAGAATACAAAATAAAACATAAAAAGGTGGTGGACTGTATGTATTGGTGCAGTTGGAATTTGTAGGTTTTCAGCTATATTTTTCTGAAATGCAGGTCCACAGTCGGTGTAAACAAACCTCTGTGCTGCATCTGCTGGAAACCAGGTGAAAGCTCGAGTCACATGATTGACCTACATTAGGCTCGTAGACAAACAGAAAGGTGAAAATGGACCAGCTTAGATGATCGGAAACGATGTTTAGGTGGAAATTAAACAAGACAATTGTGGAGAATCAAGATCAGGGATCAGGTAGGGCGGTGGAGTTCTCTAAAGACGAAGCTTGGCATTCAAACACTTTCAGTTTCTGTGAAACTTCCAGTTTTAAACTGTTTTAGCTGAAAAAACCCTCTTGTCTAATGCCTGCAACATTTCTAACTTCATTTATTTCCAGTCCATTTCTACTGGAAACTGGTGGACTGAGCCCCTCGGGTCGGGGGAGGTCTTTGCTTCAGGTGGAGGGTTTCATAAATCTGGGCATCATGAGCGATGATAGGACAGAGCTGGGCCTCGGGCCGGTGCTTCTGTTGGACGCTTTAAGCAGGTTTTCCAGTCGTGTCTTTTTAGGAAGAGATCCTAGGGCAGATCCAGAACTCGTAGGAAGGATTATGTCCTCTCTGGCCTGAGAGTGTCTGGGTTTCTCTCCTGGACCTGTTGCCTCTGCAACCCGACCACAGAGAGGTGGAAGGTAGAAGTGGAGATGGAGTCCATGATTTGTCTTTTTCAGTTTAGGTTGTTGTAAAAACCTACCAGCATACTTTGCTGACCGTGGGGGTGGGCCATGTCGTACCATTCACGATGATACTGTCCTTTTTTGTTGCATCATGAAATGCTAATTTCACCACCTCATAACGTAGCGGGTCACGTGGGTCATGCAGCGCGTACTTGGAGTTGTAAAGATGAAGGCAAAAATGGACGATGTCGATTTACGCTGCTGATTTACTTTCCAAAAAAAAGAGCTATACTTCGGTGGTGTGGAGCACTACGAAACTAAATCAAAGTAAACCAGTTCAGCATGTTGCTTTTTAAATTTTGTTATATCATCTGAATAATATAATATAACTATACAAGCTTGCTCTTTATTCTGCAGCAAAACATTCTGTTGTTCTTTTGTTGCATTTAAAGCTGAAACCAGGTGTCCGCCTTTAGATTGGAGGCCAGAAGCAAAGAAACAAACATTTGATTTCCAGTCACCTGCTGAAATCTCTCATCCTAAGCAGACAAATTCAGGTCATTTAGATGCTAAACTACTGCAGAGGCTCGATCTGGTTACCAAAGTTATCTAAAGAAAACTAGTTGTTGAAAAAGAAAAGGCGTTGGTGCAGCTGTGTTTTATTTTTTATTTTTATCAGGATTTACAGCTTTTTACAGATGATCTGAACCAGCCTTAAGATCAGTGCACATCTGAGGAGAAACTTTTAGCAACAGATTAGAGGTTACCACTACTTGTTTTGCTAACACTGCTAACTGTGTTTATTAGTTTAGTTTCATACCAGCCCATGCTGAAATGCAGTGTGTTTTTGTCAGGAAAATGAACAAAACACACAACATATTATTGAGTTTTTCAGGGAGAGTTTTGCATCTGCTAACTTCAGGTGTGCAGAGGAAGCTCCTCTCCCCTTCGTGGTGCAGAGACATGAGTGCAACAACCAGTTATTTCCTGTCTGCCTGTCCACACATTTAATTGGCAGCTGGATGGTATTTCTTGAACTGAAATAACAAAGTGAAGTAATATCATCTCTGACATCCAATATCCTTTTTCACGTCAAACTGGGATTGTTTATCTTGAGGTCATGTTTTTGTTACAGCTCTCCAGGACTCACACACACACTCTTTTCTCCTCCAAAATGTTTTTCATGTTCTTACAAAGTCACAGAAGAGAAACTGTCTTCTTTTTCTCTCTCTGTTTTTTATTTTTATTGGCTTTGGAAATTCTCTGACAGGAACTTTAACATTTCTTTTAACTTTGGTTCTGTTTAAACGTTCTCTATAGTTTATACATCAAAACTTTGGCATTGGCAACTTTGATTACAGATTAGAGTGGGCTTCATAAAAGAAAGTTGATCTGTGTTGGATTTTCAGGCAGTTGATTTGTTCATATTCTCTGAAATGATCACATTTTTATCATTTCATTTCATAAGGTCATTATTGAAATCATCTGTGGCATCGGGGGATCAAAACAAATCTATCAGGTCCACGTAAGGGACCCACAGAACATTATCTCCTTCATCAGACAGATAAGTTTTCATTAACAATGGTCTGGTGCACAGCTTAATGCAGAGGACAACCTGTGGCTGCTGGTTGTCCCTGAGGACAGAGGACAAACACTCAGTCATGACAGGAAGCTGTCTGATTCTGACTCAGACTGCAGGCAGTCACCGTTCTTTCTTTGTGGGCCTGAAGTCTCCCTGTGGCTGCCGGCACCCAAACTCCTGTTCTTTGTTTTTTGTAATCTTTATGATGGAGTGGGATGTAAATATGAGTTTTACTGAGTGTTATCTTACTGTCCATTTGAGCAGCTGTCTCATGTTTGGTGACCATGCACCCACCTGAGGGGCCTACAGACGGTCTCCCTCCTCCCGTCACTGACGTCCCTCCCAGCTGGTGGGGAGGGGAGGGGATAACCTCTCTGTGAGGAGGGGGATTGTAAGGAAGCGTCCGCTGCTTCAACTAATCTATACCGGAATAAGGAAAACTAGCACTGAACTTCTGAACGGGTCTTTGTAATGTTTTCTGTGAGCAGAAAAGCCTGACTTGCACTGAATGATAGAAGTGTGTTATATATACTGTATATATATATACTGTGTGTATATATATATATATATATATATATATATATATATATATATATATCACAAGTTTCAGATGTGCGTTATTGCAACATTTATGCGTAACATGTTTTTAAATGACCTATTTAAAAGTCCTGTCTGTTTTATATTTCCATAAAACAAAGACAGACATACATTTACAGATTAGATTAGTTTTACCCTCAGAGCTCTTTTCTACGATGGAGTATTAGAGCCACACTACGAGGTTTTTAATTTAATTAATTAATTAATTAATTAATTAATTTTTATTATTAAATTGATTGAATCCCTTTGATCCTTTATGTTGAAGCTCTTTGTAAACAGACACAAACTTGTGACCATAAATCAGCTGGAGTCCAGATGTGGATGTGCGATGACCTGAGCTCTATCTGCAGTTTAAAAACAACTGATTCAGAATCACAGGTTCTGACAAGTTTTGGGCTCAGGGTCCGGGGTATTTAACACCATTAATAACTGCCCAAAAAACAAAGAAGTACCCAAAACCAGAGAGAGAACATCACTCTGTTTAAAACCCTGGATTCTGAGTCTGAAATGACTTCAAGGCTTACAGAAAACAAAACAAGAATTAAAAGCAGAAGTCACTCTAACAAGTCACTGATATCTGTCCACCTCTTTTTTTCACATGATCTGATTTATTTATTTGAGGTTATCAATTACTACCCAAACCCTGTGAAAACTGTGTACAAAACTTTCCATCTCTGTCTCTGTAAACTCACCAAGAACTCACTTAAATTCTTTACAAAATTAGTTCATCAGTTATTGAGCAGTTTGATAAAGTTTGTAATTGTTCATAGATCTCTATGAGCCTGACAGGAATGGATAAAGTTTTTATTTTATATCCGTATTGGTAGATACGTAAGAATACTGAGACTTTTGTTTAGTTTGTGTTTAATAGTATTATAATAACCTAAATCCAGTGAGGAGCACTATGAACCATACAGTCCATGTACTTGAATTATTTTGCATAACCTCGAATACAAGGTCCACTTTTTTTGCAGTTTCGTAATCAGACAGATATGATGAGAAGTATCCAAGTAGAAGACTGTTTTATTAACTAACATGGTTCCAGTGCTAGACCAGGGTTTGTGCTAGAGCTGGTTCTGAACTAGTTCTTTAAAAATAGTTAAAAACTAGTTTGGTTTACCAACATGTTTTTTAATCATCCATCCATTGTTAATTATCTGATTATTTGCATTTTAAAACACAAGATAGAAATTAGGCAAACTTTCTAGTCAAATTAAAAAAATATTACTATCTAAATTTAAAGAAAAAAAGTGAAATGTAAAATAATGTCCTCCTGATTTGGCTTCATAATAAAGCAGACTGGCTCTGGGAGTTGCTGTTTTAAACAGCTGATGTGCTTGTCAGAAAGCTGAAATTGGCTGCGGAGCGCTGCTTTGATTGGTAGAGCGTGCACATTGATGGTCTAGCGAAGCTGCCACAAAGAAGCTTATCTCAAAGTAGCTTATGATAATGTCAGGAGTAAGGCCTTCTAAGATCTAAACCCTTCAAAGCTGCGCGTCGTGCTGGCTGCAGAGACCATCGAGTCGACGGGAGTCACTGTCATCTGGAAACGTTGACCTTGGTAAATCTTGAAATGCTTTGCTTAACAGGTGTATTTCTTACTCAGAAGCGGGTTGGAACTCAGTCATTCATACTTCCAGTGTCACGAAACGACCCTGTTCTTTTCTAACTCTTAACTCTTGTTGCATCATCTCGAAATAATGTCACAAAATCGTTCTAATATAACCACTCAGGAAGAGTCAGAGGATTATTGATGATACATAGCAGAAAAATCTCAAGTGCCCTTGTTAAGATGTGATATAAAGACTGTATTAAGTGAAATTATTTTTTTTTAATGAAGGCCTGTTATGCTGCATCAGCGTGACTCTACAGGAACAGCTGCTTTTTGTTCTCACAGGGCAAATAACACTTCTTTTAATAAGAGGTTTGAATGATTTGTCATTGCCGTTTCACAGACCTAAATAGAGTATTGTTTGGATTTTGATTGAAAATCTTTGTCAGCCTATTAATACAACTAAAGAATAGTATTGGTCCGGTGATCACAGGGAGGTATTGTGCCCGTCTTCTGGCACTCTTTGTTCTTGAATGAAAAAGAAGCTTTGTTTTGTTTTGGAGCCATGATTAAACCAAAGAACCAACAGTTTCCTGGCAGATAAATAAAAGCTAAAAAAGACAGCTTTGTCAGCAACACATTTTTAGTTGTTCCACTGCTTGAAGATGTTCATGTTTTTGTATTTTGCATTCTAAGCAAAATGCAATTAAAATATGTTCTTTTTAAATGTCAGTTCAAGGACATCTTTTTCTTTCATATAATCTAGATGTTTGGTTTAACGTCCGTTTTCCTACAAAAGAGTCTTCTCGAGCCACAGTTTTATTTAATTTAACAGTTTTTCAGCATTTTTATTATTGTGGGTAAAAAGCAGCCACGTGTCAAAGTAAATAACAGCCTTTATATTTCTGTTGTTTAAGCTGCTAATAATGACTATTTTTTTATTTCCATTGATTGATTGAAGCAAGTTTTGGATTATTGTAAGTAGTTAATTTAATTTAGTTGTTCTGATTTTAATGGTCGACTTTGGGATTTACAGTGCCAGTTCTAGCATGACAAAGTAAATAAAGCACTTATTTATTGAAGTATTCAGAAATCAAATACCTGAATAGTCAGCATGTTGTAGGATGCCATTTGTTAAAACATCAGCAAACTGTTGATAAATTATTCTGCAGTAATTTAGTCACAAAGTTTCACATTCAGAACGAGAGAAACAAATACAAGACAACTATTTAAAATGTAACTGAAGACTTTGAACATTGAAATTGTTTTTAAACTCAGCCTGTAGTTGTTCCCAGACTTAAATGGAGTTATACTTTAATGCATGTTTGTTTCATTTATGAATTTTATGTAACAACAAAGAGGAAAACCAAAGAGAAAGATAAGGATGCAGTTGGAGAGGAAGTGGATGTAGTTAAGTGAGGGCAGACGGAGGTGGATGACTCGGTGTAGAGACCCCTGAAAGGAGAGAAGCTTGTCAGATGTGCATTTCTTAAATTTAGCAGTTAACATTATCTAGATAAATTTAGGAGCTTTTATCACAGAAGTTCACAAAATGTAGCCACGTAATTAGGGACACTGTATTGGACTGGAGACCTGTCCAGGTTAGCCCCGCCCCTCACACTGTGACAGCTGGATGTGGGCACCAGTGACCCCCGTGACCCTGAATGTAAAAAGTGGTCATGAAAAGATGTCTGATATAAGCTACTCACAAAGTCTATGAAACTGACTTTTGATAAAATTTTACAAAAGTTCAAAGCCATAAAATATTCAGTGTTAACATAGGTACAGGTAAAAGTTGATGGATGGATGGATAATTAGGGACACATCTAAATCTGAGGCCAAAAGAGCTTCTGCAAAAACTACAGCAGTGAAAGGGAATAGGCAATCTAAAATCGGCAAGCAAAAGTAATAACTGATTTATTATTTACTAAATATTCTCTTAATGCCAGAATTATGTGGCACTAATTGTAGATTTGGTGTGTTGGAGTTTTGATTGTAAAACAGCAGAATGAACAAACTAGGAATTAGATGTAGAATCAGATACTTTCATAGGTGTTTTTCACTCAAGTTTCTGAGTTCAAAAATCCTAAAAATAAAAATCTTTTATGCTAATTTAAAGTCTTGAGCTGCAGATGCAGAAATAAGTTTAGAGTAGTCAGGACAGGAGCAGCGAGTCACTGTTTATACCTGAGACCCCACAGAGACTCAGTCAGTATCTCCGCTGGCTAATGATTCATCAACAGGATCACTGCAATCTGTCAAACTGAAACAATGGCATTTATAATACTTTGATCCATTCATAAGCCTTACTTCAAAGGCATAAAAGTTGGATGAAATGCAACATGAGTGTTCAGACTGAGACTGCTTTGAAAAACATTGGATGAGTTTGATTTAGTCTCACTTATGAACGTGAGTGGGTTTGATTTGGAGATATTGGATATTTGACTGAAAACAACAACATGTGGATCACAAAGGGGCAGCCCACCTACCAAACAACAACAAATAAAACAGATTTGAATAAATCTGTTTTATTTGTTGGTCCCCTCATCCAGTTTTGCAGGAAAACAAATAATTAGATATTCCTGTGTGTTACAATATTACCCAAAACTGAAACATTGTTTTTCTTTTCTTTTTTTTATTAGTCAAGTAAGTAGTAGCACGTTCTACCTTTTTTAGTTGTTTTTATTTTAGTCTTGATTTAGATGGAGGCTTTAGAAACAACAGGTGCCAGGATTCCTAGTGTCTGCTAACAGGGCTGTAAATCTAAGAATTTTTTTCTGCTCTGTTTGCAGAATGCTTTGAACAGCATCTGATATGTTCAGAAATATACTAAACCACATAGAGCAAATGCTGTTATAGCGCTGTAAAGACAAGAGTTAGCTGAACAAGGGAATGTTGAAGCTCGATTACACAATTCTTGTTTCAAGTTGAGTTCAGCTGCTCTTTTTCTGAAGTCGCACCTCATAAAGTATGATCATTACACTTTTATTATTATCCATTATCCCTCTTCCTGTTCTGGTGTCCAAGTCATAACGCCTATTTAGTCTGGTTGGATCAACGTGTTCTGTGCAGACGAGGTTAATGATTGAGCCGTTGCTTCGCTGCTTCGTTTTGGTCTCGTTGTGGAAGGTTGCGTCATTGATTTTTATTCTCGACTGTGATTCATTTCCTCATTAAGTAGGTGCTATTTTTGAGATGCGTGGTGTTGTGATGATCCTCTGCACACACGTAGTAACATTAAATATTTCATCACTCGCCGCTGTTCTCAGCTCTTCAAGCTGTTGCATCATGTTTTGATACCCCCCGTGATCCCTACCTTTTAATCCTTTGTCTGTTACAGATACAAGTATTGCTCTCAGATCTTTTCAGTGTGTCACTTTCAAACTGTATGTGTGTATTTCTTATAAACTTTCTGCCTAAGCTTATTTTATGATGAATATAGTTATTTAATATTTGGAAGGGGTAATCTACACTTGCTGATGACCTTGCCACAATCAAAGTAAAATTACTAGACAAGTTTTAGGCATTTTAAGCTTTGAATTCTTGTATTTATGTGAGGTTTGAGGGTGCAATAATTAAAAATCTCTCTTAAACTGAATCATTTTTTATGCATCACAGGAAAATCTAAAGGCTTTAAATTCATATTTATAGATTGGAAAACTAATGATCATTTATGGTAAAAATTGTGCAACGAAAATGGGTAATTTACAAGTTTGAGGTTTTGAATTCTATAGAGATCACTTGTTATTGATAAAAGTAAAAGTAAATCCATTTTTAAATTTAAACTGTTAGCAAAACAATGTCATGAACCACTAGACTGATTTTAGTGAAACTTTAAAAAAGTAATCAATGTGTGAACATCTACAACTTTTTAGTTTAGGATTCAAACCAATCAAAGATGGCTGTCACAGCTAAGCACATTTAGAAAGCACAAAATTGGCTATAGTTTACAAATAATTAAAATTTGGCTGAAGTTTGTTGTAGAATCATTCACAACACTGGGACTAATGGATTGTGCAACCATATTCTGTGACACTGCTTTGAGTTCTTATCAAGGTTTCATGAAAACAGCAATAAGACTGTCGTTTCTCTACATGAGATTATCTTAGTTTAAAAAGTTTGATGTGAAAAGCAATGAGCGATATGCATTCTTTTAAGCTGTGCTCTGTCTTATATGTATTGTCTGTGCTGTTACTCATAAAACTAAATCATTTTGAGTATGTACACAGTCTACTGAAAAAAGCGTTTTTGCATTTGCTATAATCGGCTTAGAAAATTAGATTGGGCTCATTTTATGCAAGAGTTTGGAGTAAAAACCTTAACAAAATGAAATTTACTTTAGTTATTTTAGTTTTATCAGTGCTGTTACAGAGTGCAGTATTTGTCCTTCCCTGGAGGGACAGAAGAACACAGAGCGGTATTAAATATAATCTATGGAAGAATGAATAATATTTAGGGCCCACATTTAGAAACTTGAAGCCATCTCATTGGTTCCCTCTACATGACAGGCCCACGTATGGCTCCAGCGTGGGACCTACTAAGTTGCTACTCGCTCCATGACTGTCTGTCGACCACAAGGATGTCTTGGAAGTGGAAAATGCGGGGCCTCCGTCTGTGTTCCACTCTGGGCAAAGAAAGGGCAGAGACAAAGGAGCGATTGAAGCTCTCAAATACAAGCGGCGGCTGAGTGAAACAACAAGTTGGTTGATACAATCTTGTGGTCTGGCTGGTGGTGAGGCACTGAAACACTTCTGTCAGAGTAAGGACGACGAGGAGGCTGCCTGGGACGGGCAACCAAAACAAAAAAGACTGAAGAAGGCAGGAAACAAGTTGGTTGTATTTAAAAGTTGTCAGGCATAGAAGCAGGACAGTATTCCTGTCAAAATTTCGAAAAAGGAAGACCTGTAAAGATTTGCTAACAAATGTTTATTGAAGGCCAAGGTCCTGGACATTTTACAGAGTTGTTTTGCTGTGGAAGAATGGGTACCTGCTGCAGTCGTAACCCTACTCGGGAGCCCAGTCACGAGCTGGTCCCCGTCAAATGTCATACCATCAGGTCAGAAGCTCCTAAGGCGGTCACTAACATTGATGAGCATGAATTATCCACATGGGACCTCACATGTGGCACAAGGTAAGGCCAATGTACCGATCTCCATGGAAATCTGACCCCCTATCAACAGTTGTTCATCGTGCTGATTGTTCATTGTGCTGTTCTTGAAGGAGAGGAAGTTTGTTGCAGTTCTTTACGTTTCTTTTTAAAGAAAATTTACAGTTCCCGATAGTACAGTTCAACATCCTGTTGGCACGTAATCTAACAAGTTGAGTTTGATGTAGTTTGCCAGTGTTGTGGCATTTTAATGTGATGTAAGAAATGTAAAAGTAGACTCATACGCTGTGGAAGCCTGAGGTGTGTGGTGAACCTCGCACAACACAGTAAGTGGCAGTTTTGGCCGTGTTTGACTAGGTTTGTTGTAAACACACACATATTCTCTCACTGATCTGAAGCTGCATACCAACAGAATATTAATTCAGATTGGCAAGAGCTGCATGGCAGCTTTATGATCCCCCTTAGCTTCACACAGGTGGTCAGACCATAAAGAATGTAAAAAAAAAAAAACTCCTGGAGTTTGACAAGGACAAAGTTGAAGAAACAGGAATAACAAATGAGGATGGTTTGTGCATAACATCTTTGCTTATTTGTGTTTTTATGTCTAAATCCAGAGTAAGTTTGACAACATGTTGGCCTAAAGCCATTCAAGGTATTTGGCAAATTTTAGTTTAATCTTTTTAATGTTTATTTGCCCTAATATAAGCTTAAGAATAAAGTAAATAAAGACGATTCAACTGTGAAAGAAAATATCCTCATTTACCTTATCTGTGAATTGATTTACATCCAATCAACATTCAACATTTTTAAAGGTAAACATTATTATGTTGGGCGTTTCAGAAACACTCTGTTGCTGCAAATGAAATTATGGAAAAAAGCAGGTACGTAGTTTGCTGCACAGCATTAATAAATGCTATTTTATCAATACAATAAAATGAGATTAATGTAAACTCTAACAAACACGGACTGAATTATTCCAGAGCACATCACAGATACAGTAGATACTGGATACTTACAGTTGTTGCTTGAGTTTTTGTCAAACAAAACAAAAAGAGAAATAACATTTAACCTTGGAACTGGCCACCAAACTGCTGAACCCGTGTTAATGTTGCATCTTATTTATAGTACTGGTAAACGCAGAGCATTGTTGTCATGGTTAGACAAAGCTGTATGGAAACAAGTCAGCATTGGAACTAAACACTTTCAGTATTTTCAGCTGCATTAGGTACTAATGTGGTAGCTTTTTGCCATTTCTGCTCCTTGATTTACTAATAAAATGTGTCCGGACCCACAAAACATGCTTACAACTGTGATTATCAACTGGTGGCCTGTGGGCCACTTTGAGTGTGTTGAAAGGGTGGGTTCTGGCCAGTGGGGGTGACATCATACAACTAAAATTATACAGTGAATTTGAACATTTAATATTTTTACAATTCAGAATAAAAAAGACCATATTCACATAAACTAAAAGAAATACTGTGTATAGTTTATACCAAAGTTAATAAAACCTTTTAAAATTTTCATTGTTATCTAATGAATTCACCATATTTCGTGTCAACATTTCTTACAGGTATTCCAAAAAATCCCTGATGGATTTGAGAAAAAAAGATCATATCATATAAGACTGGAAGTTGGATTATTGAAGTGAAACTACAAGCATGATCTAATTAACCTGTTTCACTTCTTGGATTACTCGTTTTAAACAATTGCAAACAAATGGAGAGGAAAACTGCTAACTCTAGCCTTTTTTATGGGTAGAAACAACAACAAAAAATCATTCTTAAGAGCTGCTGCAGAGGGACCAAAGAGCTGTATGTGGCCCTAGAGCCACAGGTTGCAGACCCCTTTTCTAGCTGTTTAAATTATTGTAAAAAGAAATGGGCAATGTGTTCAATGAGCCTTTTGCTATCTCAAATTTCCTGTTCTCATTTAAATACAGTATGTGATTGGCAAAGAAAACACATTCTTTTTCTAAATTAAGTCCTTCACAGCTTCACAATGATTTTAAAACTATTAGTTTCTGGTCAACCTGAGAACTCTCACTCTCTACACAATTAAATCCTCAAATGTCATTGTGAAACTGCATGAATATGGAAATTCTGGGATAAATATGTAAATCGGGAACACAAAGTATTTTATCAGAATGCCACAGTCGACGCTACAGAACATGAAAATTTTATGTTTGACACTGGAAACACTTCACCCTCCATCAGGGATGCTAGCTGAGGTGTCTGTTTTGGGTTGAGGAGTTAAATCTGGAGAGTCTGGGTGTTTCTCCTTAATGTTCTCTCAATGCGACAACACTTTTTTTTACTATTGTTGTAAAATCTAAATGGGAATGATTCTTTTTTTATTGTGGCATTTTGTGAAACTTCTGACTCAACCATGGTAATAAAATTACTATTATGGTGACAAAGCATTTAGATGTTTGATTTGTATTTTTACACTGTTATTGTTGTCTTGTGTTATTTGTTGTACCGACCAGAAATGGATTAAAGATTATTGCTATGGGAAACGGCCGGCTGCTGTCAGGAAGTGCTGTTGATGTGTGAGATTTGCACGGTCTGTTGCACTGGTATGGTGGGTGGTACAATCAAAGTAATGTCAACATAAATACCAGGATGCAATGTTTCCAAGCGAAACACTATTTTGAAACCTAAAGGTTTTTTTACATGACTTGGTATCAGGCTTACAGGAACTGACTCTCATGATAGTTTACTTAAAAATAAAAGTTGATTTGCTTCGTGTTTATTTTTGTCTTGTACTGGATAAGTGAGAATCTACACCAACATATGATGCTAAAGTTGGTGCCGTATTGTATTGATACTAGTGTGAGCTCACATTCAGGAAGTGAAACCCTGTAGCCAAGTAGACAGAAAGCAGCAAGATGGAACGCAAATGGGACGAAACGAGCACAGCATATAATTGAGTTTGCCCCGATTGCACAACTTTAGAATTGATACTCAGATGCTAACACGTAGCATGAACGTTTCCATCTGTAAACACAGTGTGCTGCATGCGGGTCACTTCAGGATTCTAGACTGTTGGTACTGAAGTCTGATGGTTGCATTATTGTATTGGGAACCACCGTAAAAAAAAAAAAAAATCATATCTCAGTGAAAAGTTGAGCATTAAAACGTGCATTGTAAACGTAGCCGTCTGCAGTAATGCTTGGAAGGATAGTAACAGAGGATGAAGTTAAAAAGCAGAGATTGTCTCTAACTACAGTTCAGACTAAACATTTGGCTCTAGACTACTCTGTTTCAATGCAGCATTTTTATCTCATGTTTCTTGAGTCTCATTAAAATTTAAAAAGCACCGAGTTAAGATATATTGAGCTATACTGACCATGAATCAACAGCATTTTAATACACGTCACTGCTTGGCTGCGTAAATTCCTAATGGCTTAATGTTATTATTTTGTCGTAATAATAAATAGTGAAAGCTTTTTTAATTTATTAGAATTTAAATTAAATCTGATTTTTATATTTCAGTGCAGTGATTTGGCATTTAGCCCCACTGCTGCTCCTTTCTGCTTGTTCTGTATGGAGTTTACAGACTTTGAAATACACTTTGAGTATTTTAGTTGTGAATAAGTAAATTACCCGGTTTTTAAATCAAGCCTATTCTCTAAAGACCTAAAGGCATAGTTCAATAGAAACAGCATCCTAAAGACTCAAAGCCAACATCGATTGGGTGCAGGAAAATTGGTGTCTTAGTGAGGAATGTTCAAAGTCAAACACATTTCTGTGAAATATTTGGTTTTGCCAACAAGTAATTTTTCATTTTAGGTCATGATTTTTTGGTTGACATATATTTAACTCTGTTGCTTTGTGTTTCTTATTTTCTTTTTCTGACTGTTTCTTTTCCTGTGTCTCTTAAAACAACTCTTGAAATTTCTTGTGTCACCGCCACCTTTGATGGGCACGAAAAAGTTCTTTTTTCTGTTCCTGGCAGTAACTGTTGAGGCTTTTAATGTCAAGGTCCTTTGAAGGCTGATGGAAAAAGATCTGTGCGGGGAGCCTAAGCTTCTTCATTTCTCTGTGACAGATGAACAGCAAAGGAGAGTTTGCTAATTCAGTAAAAGTGAGTCCAAAAAGAACTAAGTTATAAAAACAGTATAATACTTCATAATAGGTGCTTCAAGGTAAACTTGATGAGTTGCACATCAATAGGATATGTTTGTTAGAAATGCAAAGTCAAAAAGAGTCAATAAAATAATAGCCAGGTGTTTCTTTTTCATCTAGTTTTGAAGGGAAACTTTATTTATTTATGTTTCAATGCTAACACAGCTGAGATGATTTGTTGCAGGAATTTAGCAAGTTGCCCAGATAGCAAATTGGCATTTCAAAATGCAAAATAGCTGCTGAATCAGTACAGCATTCGCAGTAAGGTCTTTTAAATGAAATTCTGTGTTTGTGGACTCTGCTTGCTCTGCTTACTAATGTGGCCTCCAGATGTTCGAGTGAAAAACTTGTAGCTTCTTTGGCCATTCAGAAATATTTAGATTAAACCGAAACTTAAAGAAATTAAGTAATGACACTTTCATTTCAGGGAATAGCCAAGATTTCTTTTATTTTAGAATACTGTAGCTGGAAAATAACATTTTAAAATATTGGCGCACAATGCTAATGAATTCAAAGTTTATGGAGTCTGACACGTTTTTCTGATTGTTCCTTAAATATTATTTTTCTCCAAATTACAAACACTACATTGAGGTGCTTTGTAATTGACAAGATGGAGTTGATTGTGTCTTTCTCCTGTTCTCTGGATTTAAAATTCAGATGAGTTGGGATTTTCTTCGGTTTGATTAGGGAAACGATTCACAAACACAGCTGCTCACTGCAAGAATGATTAATAAAAGAAATTAACAACATTAAATGTTTATGGACATATTATTATCAAAGCATTTTTTCAAGCTTTAATATATCTTCTGGAGTATACTATTTTATTTTGTCTTGGTTGTATGTAACAAAAATAAGATCTGGGTAGGACAGCTGCATTTATAGTGAAAACAAATTCTGTAAACAAAATGCAAAACCTGGTCTTATGGTCTGAGAAGGAATGAAATACAACCTCAGATGAACAACAAAACATGATAAACAACTCTTTGTCATTATTTACTTTGCAGAGGTACCCCTCCTCCTAAGGGTCAAAATGACCCTCAACGACCCCTGAGGCCGGAGACCTTCAGGGTCACTTTGACCCTTAGGGGCAGCAGGAGGGTTAAGTCACAGTGCATCAGCAGTGCTGCGCTGAAAACATGATTCAATTAAATTTCAATAAGAAAGTCTTTGTGACCTTTTCAGTCTCTAATATCATTTTGGAAACTCTGGACCACTTTGTTTTCTGACAGAGTATTTTTTTTGAGTTTTCAGCTTATTTGTTCCTGCACGGCTCTCTAATTGTCCCACTTTACCATATCAGTCCAGCTGGATTCTGACTTTGTTATTGGGGCACATTCATTTTTCTTATATTTAATTCTAGATTTGGTTATGTGATCGACTGTTGCAAGGCTGAACTGTCTGCCTCACATTTCACTCTTTAATGTTTTATAGTTTAAGTTCAGAAATCTTTAATGTCCTTGATTTGTTTCTCAGTCATTCATTCATGACACACACACACACACACACGCACGCACGCACGCACGCACACACACACACACGCACGCACGCAAAATGCTGAAATCACAACTGCTCATTAAGAAGCCTGATTGCTGCAGGGATAAGTACATTTTTCCATT
>JAVKLF010000011.1:1947162-1958613 GCA_034783495.1 Millerichthys robustus | reverse complement strand
AGTAATGGCACACAAAACTGAGACTGCGCCTTTTAGTACAGTGCGCCATATGGTCGTGAAAATACGGTAAAAAGAACAAAGGCTTTTATAAGGAAAAGACAAAACAAACTGTATACATTTCTTGATGAAAATGCATGTGTGAGGAAATAGAAAAAGGACATATATACATTTCTGCTTTTATTTCTAATTATGACAGGATGGGTCCTCTATATATTTGCCTAATGCAGGAACGCAGTAGAAAAGAGGAAAGTTTGAAATATTTTCAGTTCTGAATGATGATAAAAATAAAGATATCAATAATGAAATATGTTTTCATGCCATTTCTTCTATTTTGTATATCCCGATACAAAATGAGGAATTTCTAAAAAATAAACTGATCAACCACGCCTTCTTAAGAAACACACTTCCTCCTCTGGGTCTGACCTGAAGGCTGATTTTAATTTAAATAATCCAGTTAAGCTAGCATCCTCTCATCTAGGCTCAGGGACATTTTTGGGGGCTCTGCCATTTTTAATTGTAGGGATAAAAAGGCACAAACAGCTGCAGTCAGTATAGATTTACTACTGTTGAATTCCAACATTCCCAGGGGAAACTTTTCAGATCTTTGATTCAATAAAAGCAAAAAACAAATGACAAAAGGTGACAGAAAAAAAATCCCCTATTTTACATTAGTCCCATCCCATTCATCATCATCTCCTAGTTTTGTTGTTGACAGTATTTCTGATTTGGACATGCTTTTATGACTACAAATGATCAGATTAGGTGATATTGGCAAAAATTAAATCATCATTAATTGTGGCATTTAGCTGATAATGATTAATAGATGACGATTGCACTTGCATGTTTTCGATGCTAAATCAGTTATATTCTGTTCTAAAACTATACTTACAAATTATCAGCCAATCTAACAGCCACAGCCCACATTCTCTCCTTCCCGCTCTTACTTTGCTGCCCGTAAGGGACAGACTGATGGGGTGCATCGTGGAATCTCGGCAGAGTAGATGTTGATGTATGTAGATGCATGTTTTAGGTGGTTTAGGTGGCACCTGACTGAAATAAATGAGTGATTGACAGGCTTCTGCTGAACCTGATGACATTCTTCATTTAATTATTTGAATCAGGTGTTGAACAGGGTTGAAAACCTCTGCTGTAGGTTCATCAGCTGACATATGTTTCTGTCAAGCTTCAGTTTATTTACCAAAACAGAACTTTGGCTGAACAACTTTTTAGGAAGTTACAAGTCAAAATGTATGCTTCCTTCAGAGTTGACAGTTTTCAGCACAAAACTTGAGTAAAAATATTGGAATCTGGAACTAAATTCTGATTGTAGTGAAGTGCAGCTGAAGAAGGAGGCAGTAAATCAGTCCAGGCAGGCATTAATTGGATAGTTCTCTGTGAGTTCTCGTTGAAACACCTGTGACAAGCACACACATTTCACCCCATCACCACTGTGCTCCATCGTCTGCGTGTCTTAATCTTCCTCTCCACACTGTCCTTTTTCATCTCCATATTTTGAACAAAACCTTTTGGGAGATGCTCATCTTCCTGTTCCCCTCGACAGAAGTGAGAAATCAATTCTCTATAATTTCCTTTCCTCACTTTTTTCTTATTTTTTGACTCCCTTCAAAGGTTTCTCCTCTCAACATGAAAACAAGTGATTTGTCCCCAGCCTCAATCATCTCCTCCTTTCATCTTTCATAGTTTTACACTCAAAGCCAGACATTCATTTTGTTTTTTTATTAGGTGAACAGTAAGTGTTTGGTGTCTGTTCAAACTGTAGCGATCAAATCATTTTTATTTATTGACCTAAATGCACCTGTAGTCATCTTTATGCATTAAAAATATGACTCAAAAATCTTCATAAAGAAACATTTTAAATAGGATTTGTGGTTTCCTAGACATAACATGTTTAAATATGATAAAGGTGACAGACAGAAGATTAGGAGTCTGAAGGAGCGGGGCAAAGCTGAGATGGTTTGGACTTGTTCAGAGTAAGGATTGAGGATATATTGGACAAAGGATGAGGAAGATGGAGCTGCTAGTGGGGAGGAGAAGAAGGGTTTAACAAATGGCTGCAATTTTTCTGTCAAAGCCCAAATTTTATTCAACTATATTTGATTTCAATTAGCCTGTGTTTTCATTCATTTGTGAGTTGGACTATAGGACTGCACAGTGGATCAGTGGGTAGAGCGGGTACATACACATGCAGGTTTTCTCCGGGTACTCCGATTTCCTCCCACAGACCAAAAACATGACTGTTAGGCTAACTGCTAACTCTAAATTGTCTCTAGGTGTGAGTGAGAGAGTGAATGTCTCTATGTGTCCCTGTGATGGACTGGAGACCTGTCCAGGTTAGCCCCGCCCCTCGCAATGTGACTGCTGGGTATGGGCACCAATGACCCTGACAGGAAGAAGTAGGTAATTGATAATGATGGATAATTGGATTTTGACCAGACAGGGATCAGAATTCTACATACTGGATTGCAGTAACAGGGATGTTCAGTGGCTCAAGCTTACATATTTCATGTAAATGTCTTCTTTATGAGGAGAATCTCAATGCGCGTGGTCAGAAGTGCCTCCTAATTCACCCACAGATGCAGTTCTATTCTATTCAAGAGTTAAAACAACACAAGGCTCCTTTTCCTGTCTTTTATAACTCCATTCAATCATTTTTAATTTTACAGCTCAATACTAAAAGTCACAAACTCTGCCTTATTGTTTTCATTAGACAACCTCCACCTCTACTCCCCACACCACCATCAGAACTTTTTCACTGTCCTAGCTGTTTGTAGTTCAACCTAATTTTCTTAGTTAGGTTTGCTTGTCTTGTGGAAGGTATGTGTGCGTGTGCTGGAGTGAGACTAAACATGGCAGGGCAGATAAAGTCCTCATCGTCTCGCCTGCCATTCCGGGAATGTCTCCTCCAATGGACCTTGTATTATTTTTAACCAGTTACTCCTTTAGTGCAGAGTGCTGCTTTATCACCTCTGATAGACACGCACATGTCTTTTCACATCCGTACCAGACTTTAGGATGTGGTAAATGTCTCTTCCATGCGCACTTTCTGAAATTCTGCAACAATATTCAGTGGAGAACAAATATTCTGAAGATCTTTATTTATAGCGGCGCAGACCTGCAGGGCTGAGGATGGGTTTGGAAAGTGAGAACTTTCTCCTTGGATGTGCTGCTTACAGGGTTTAGGCTGATGTAAGTTTAGGTTGGGGTTAAAGGTCGGAGGCTGCGTTCTGTCATTAAGAGGTTTTTGTTAATGTGGAGGGAAAAAATATGGGAGTGAGGAAAGTCATCGAGCTGCCAGCAGGAGCAGGGGTGTTGTGTGACACTGGTCTTGCAGTCTCTCGACTCAGCTCCGTGTAATGAGTGACAGCGTGTGTGTGTGTGCGCGCTTGGCAGGGGGGCAGGGAAATTAGTGGGTGATGAGTGATATTTATTCTATCACTTCTTTCTTTCCAGTATATCTCTCTCACCCCTTTTATCACCTTCCTCTTCCTGATTCCCCCTCCCCTCCTCCTTTTCTGTCCCCAGACAGCAGAGAGGAGTCGGTCCTGGGCAGTATTCCTCTGCCCAGCTACGTTATTTCACCTGTGGCAGCTGAGGATCACATCAGCCGCAAATATGCCTTTAAGGTAAGCCTCCTTTTGTTTGTACAGACTTTATTTCTTGTATCTTGTTTTATGTTTCTCAGTGAATTTATTTGACTGAAAACCAGAAATTTGTAGATCTCTTTTGGTCAGAAACGGAAACTTGTACAAGGAAGAAAAAATTGTCAACCTCATGTTAAATGGATTTTGATCTTTTCCAAGTTTATGTTAAATAACAGAAAACTATCCTAAAACTGAACTAAAGTTAGAGTATAAAACTATTAAAATATTAATATCATTTATAGTGTAGAATGAAGTGAGCTCCTCTGTTGCTGTCCAACCATCACTACCCTCTAAATTCCAACATGACAGATGTAGATTAAGAGTTTTATTCCCACTGGAGCCACTTGAAATAAAAATATACTCTGTTCTATTTAAAGCTAAAGAGATTCGAGTGATAAAACATGCATCGTTTTCCAGCTGGAGCCCTACCTTTCCACAGAAGGCTATAATAAAACCACCAGTCTGGAAGTGCAGAACCTTCTCCTCAAGATTTATTTATGACTTACATCTCCACATACTACTTTTCTCCCATTTGGATCAAATATTACTAAAGTAAAGTAAAGTAAAGTAAAGTAAAGTAAAGTAAAGTAAAGTAAAGTAAAGTAAAGTAAAGTAAAGTAAAGTCAGTACTTATAAGGCTGAGTTTACTTGCACTTCTCAGACTGAAGAAGTCTCTTGGAGAAGAGACGAAACGTTTCTACCACGAAAACCCTGTCCAGAGGACCTATTCAATTTTTTCTCATTTTCTATTTTTCTACCTGGACGATTGAGATGCATCAGGATATCAAATATTACTGTTTGTGTTTCTTTTTGAAGCTAGCGCGTAGCAGGTAAAGTGATCATTTTAATTCAGTCGTGTTTGTTCTTCTACCTTTTCAAAATCCTTTTTGTGTTTGTTTTAGCTTTCGGGGAAGTAGAATAAATCAAGAACCATAGATATATTTATTTTCTTGGAATGACCAAACAGAAGAATGCAGTCAGCCTGTTGGAGCCGTGTTTATCACAGCTTCTTCATTAGGCCAGAGCACACATCTTCATCATGGCTACTGTAGGGGTCCGCTTCAATAATCCAAATAATTTCATTAAAAGCAGCAAATGCAAATTACTTAAATTTGCTTTTTGAATTTTGAGGATCATCAAACGTTAATTACTGGTAAGAGTTGTTCATTTTTTGTAAAGATAATGTTCAGCTGGTGTTTAGGTACTTGAGGTCCCCTAATCCCTGCGTACCACTCTCTTCAGTTAAGTATATCGGTTTAATATATCTCTGTTTCCATCATTGTTTATTCATTGTTTAATTTCTTGAAAAAATGTTGAATTCTGAAGTTTGTGTCAGTACATCAGATATGCAGAACCACCGTTTCTAATCCATCCGTTTGGTTCACAGCCTGACCATTTTAGCTAATATAGATTTATTCTTATTTCATCTACAGATTGATGTTTTCCAGACCAACTTGAAAGCAAAAGTTCTGACTTTTAAAGTGTGGTTCTGAGTAAATGACTTCAGTTTGGAGAAATAGGGTTTAACTCTAACTGGACTGTCTGTGTGGAGACAGGGTTAATGTGGATTGCTGCTGCCAACTTAAAACAACTCAACCCAACCATACTTCAAAACATCTGAACTTTTGCTTTAAGTAGAAAAAAGTTTTAAAATAATTAAATCCAGCAGTGTATTTGATATATTTAAGCTTGTTTGATGTTTTAGTCAACTTATGAAAATTTACTGATCAGTTTGATCTTATTGTTAGCATTACAGTATGTATTTGTCCAAAAAGTGGTTTCCAGTAGATTTTTTTTGTTCTTCATTCAATGTTGCTGATGTTTTTAATAAGTGTCTGGTTTTTTTTTGCTCTCTGAAACCTCACGGTTTGGACACAGTTCATGGTTAAGAAAATGTTATAAATAATTTTAGTTTTTGGGCTGACAATAACCTGACAATTGTGAAGATTTCTTTTTAGTACAAAGACTTGTGTAAAACTTGTCAAATCTGCACCATCAACAATATGTAAAGGCCAAAGTTTCCGTGAAATCCTTGCATTGCCACATTGTGTGCAGTGAGAAGCTCTCTTGAAGTTGTATTCTTCTGTGGTTTTTGTTGCTTTGTAAAGCCACCTAAAAGCAGGATAAAGTCTAAAAGTTTGGTTTTGTTTTCCTGCAGTGATTTAGAGTATACCAGGGTGAGATATATATTTCTAAACCTCCAGTTAGATTAACAACAGTGTCCAGGTCTCTACAGGTCTGCATCCATCTCCAGTAAAATCACAATCAGCTGTAAATGCCCCCCCCCACACACACACACACACACACACACACACATCCTCTCCTTCTCCTATTTACCAAATCCTCTTCCCTTTCTTGTTCCCATTGGCTGGCTGCCTGACTGGGACTCCCCTTCCTCTCTGTGAGTGTGTTGTGCCATCCAGTGAAAAGCCCTCCTATAAATAGGTATTCTACTGCCAAATATAATATGTATATATAGATATATATCTATATATATATCCATGTTTGCTGTTGGGGTGGTTTTAACATGGGAGAATATACAACAGCCGTGTATATTCCTCTGAATTTTATGCATGACTTCAAAACGTATAGTTTTGGTGGAAATGTTTTATTATTTGATATTTTTCTCTCTATTTTTATTCCCCTCGCCTGGTTTTCCGTCATTCTTCCCCTCTCTGTTGTTGCACCATGGGTTTTTGGCTTTTTTGGTTTGGGGTTATTGCTTGTTTATGTGACCCTATAAATATTATTTTGCCTGTCAAATATCAGCATGCATTGTTTTGATGGTGTGGGGGAAAAACGAGAAAAGAAAAATCTGTTTTTAAAACTTTGTCTTCAGTAGGGGTGTAACAGTAACTTTGCAGAGACTGATCCGGCGGACTGACTGACGTAGGTTTTATTTAACTGCAGCCACAACAGAAAAGACACAGCGTAAACACTCGACTCCAAACGAAATGTAGAAGCAAACAAGTGCCTATTTAATTTTAATCAGCTGTGTGAAAATAAAACTCTGTGGTCCAACTGACAGACTGCTGCAGCAAGTATGGCAAGAAGTTGTATCACGTAAGAGACACATTAAAAATACTATGGCAAGCCATTTGCCTATTTATTCATTACACCCTCAGACCGAGATCCAAACCAAACCATGACTTTGACGAACCTCTACACCCCTAGTGCCCAAATCGTTTCTGAAAATGAAAATAGTCAAAACATTATATATTCTTAAAATCTGCAAAAAGGTTAGTTGTAGGATGTCCACCCTCATGATGAATAAAAATCCTTGTGTGTTCTTTTAGTTGAAAGCCAGAATCATATGCAGAGAACCAGTTCTGTATTCTATTAAAACTTTATTGCATCTAAATACACCATTCTTCTCCTGGCCAGTAATGTGGCTGCAGCAGCCTCCTAATCACTCTCTCAATGTCATCTCCCCATGCTCATAGACAGCCTAGTCTCTGGGTATATAGGTCTTCTTACCATCAAATTCTATGTACATTTAATGGGAAACTGACAGCGTTGTAAAGGACTTCAAAGTAATATTTAACTTAACCACTTTAAGTCTTTGGAAATTTGATTTGTTTCAAGACTGCAGCAGTTCACAATCTTCTTAGCTCCTTTAAAAGCTTCTCAATCCTGTCAGATATAAAAACTCTTTACCTAAAACTCAAACACCACAATGTTACTGTTGAATATTATCCCATTTTAAATTTAGGGTCAGTCATGAGTTTGATACATGGTTCTTATCAGAGGGTCTGTGGCAGCTGAAGCTTATCTGTTTGAGCACAATGACTCTTTAAATAACACCTGAACAAAGCAGAATGTGTTTGGTCCAAAAGCCTTGGGCAGACACTAATGGAAGTCTTTGGGAGTGAGTGTGAGAAGGGAGTGATATTTCCAGGTGGAAAGAGTGAGAACCAAAGCAAAAAGAAAAGGAGCAGAAAATGATTCAAACTGAAAAATATCAAGCAGAAAATAACATGAGAAAACGTTAGAAAGGTCTGAGAGAACAAAAGTGATGACAGTTGTTTTTTCCGTCTGTCCATCCATCCATCCATCCATCCATCCATCCATCCATCCATCCATTGGTTGTTTCATGAAGCACCTTATTAGGGCTGAAACAGATGATTGTAAACACCCTTAAATGTGCCAGCACCTCCCACACTGACACAAACAGCAGAGATTATTGTGTGTTTTCACTCGCAGCTGAAAGAGAAACACATTATTTTTGTCCTGGTGCTGTGAGCCCAGTTCAACTCTGTGTTCTGATCCATTTGATGCAAGTCTTGAGCACATAATGAATCTTTTAAAGAGCCTCAAAAATTCAAAGAGGCAGGTCGATTTAGTTGGAGTTGGTGAAAGTTTCTGCATTTCAGGTTGGAGTGAATATTGAGTTTATTCAACACGTTACAGGTACACGTGTTTGCTTCTTTTATGTGTAGTTGTGTTCATTGCACATGCACAAACATCTGAGTAGCAGCTTTTACATCCATCTTTCATACCCCCGCCTGCCCAAGAGTCCATCTGTCAGTGGTAACTGAGTAAAGGTGTGTTTTCACTGCTGTTTCCTAATGATACTGTTGTGCTTTTGTCAAGATTTTGAAGGTGTTTTTAGTTTCAGTATATATCTGTCAGTATGTTTCCAGCTGACTGAAGTCTATGTACAGATTATGTAGGGGGATTTTCTTCGAGGCAGTGTTGTGACAAAAGTTTTAGCAAAAACTGTGGCACACCTTTTATAAAACCAGGAAACTGAGGTATGGATACCTTGTCAGATTTAGTGGATTTTGAGCTAAAACTAATAGAGTCCTCTTTGCTGCTGCTCCCAATGTAAACCTTTTTCAAACATCACTACACTGGAATGAACTTTTTGATGCAAAAGACTTTTTCTGCCAATATTATCGTCTCATGGTCACAGTCTGTCTCCCACTCTTGCTTTTGATCTGTTTACCTGAACATACCACATCTTAAAATATTCAGCAGCATCAGGGTCGAACCCATGCTTTGCAACGCTGAGTCAGAAAGTTACATTTGAACACATTTTATTAGTTCTGAGCTTGTTTGAGCAGCCCGACAGCAGAGCTCTCAGATGGAGGTGAATTAGCATGTGGTTTGTGTACTTGTTGTGCATCTGCAGAGTTTACTCTCCTTTAATTCAGTTTACAGTAGCACAAACACAACAGCAGGGGTGAAAGTCTGTTTTATTTATTTATTCACGGATGTTTGCAGTGTGTCGATTAAACTGGAGCTAATATTTTGTGCACTGCTTGCTAACTGGAGACCGGAAAGACAGCCGCTGAACCACAGTCAGCTTCTTTTTTTATTAAACCAAGTCAAGAATTGTCAGAGAAATGTTTGCAATGCAGCTAAAAGTGGATTCCAACACAACTTTCTGCCTGAACTCTATATCATGAATTCGTTACCCAGACAAAAAGTTAGGGTGAGGCAGATTTAAGTGCTGCATTACTTTTCATTTACATGCATCTGATTTTGAGTGGGTGATCTTTATTGTTTACCACTGAGGCACTAAGGAAGGAAAAGAAAAGTGGATTATTTATAAAGCAGTGCTCAGAGGAGTACTCCTCACTTTCAAAGAGAATCTGGTAACTCCATGTTTAAAACAAGGACATCTTTATTAAGAAATGCAAAACACTTAGAGGCTTTTAATTAATGAGCATCTGTTACTAACTGCTCTTTGAATTTCAGGCTGCTTCACTTATTTAACGGTGTGTTCCTCAGATTTGCTTGAACAGAAAGCTTTTTGAAATTGGCCTTTTGTTTTTCTCTGGACTTGAAATTGAAAATAGAAAGAAAATACTGGAAGGATACTGGGAATCTGCATCCTGAACAGATCAGAACAGACACATTCAGACTTTTCTCTTTTTTATTTGTTATTTTTTGCTGGAAACACGTCTGTTCCCCAGACATCATGTACTGTGCTGTCTGCCATTTCTGTTGTATCCACCTACACTTACAGAAAAGCCTTTTGAATGTACCTACCTCTTGTGGTTTCACTGCAGTGAAAGAAAGGTACTATGGGAAAAGTAGAAGGTAGCTGTGAGCTCTGAGCTGGAATACAGAACCGTTTGTGCCCACTTGGGGCGGTGGAAAAAGAGATAATAAATAAATAAAGTAGTATAACATGTATTAGAATGAGAAACTGTCAAACTGAACATTATGGCAAACAGTTGTGTTTATCTGTTAACACAAAATGCTGTATTAAGCATCATTTAACTGTTGTTAATCAGAAACATTTGTTAATAGATGATTTTCACCCTGATCACTTGTAAAGTTAGTTATGCCACCATTTTGGATATGAAATCCACAAATCAGAGAAAGTATACGTCATTCAAGAACAGTGATATAAAGTGCCAATTGTGGGGTAAGAACCATTTTTTATTCTTTGCTACTAAGCAGAACGTTGCTAAAGACCGTAGCACCACAAAGTTACTGGACTATAGTTGCTCTGATAAATCATTAACTCATAAACTACCCATAAGAACAGACATTTTACACAATAACATAAAATTAAGATGAAGAAAGAGAAGAGGAATGATGGAGATCCTGATGCAGATATTATCACATTACCAAGCATTACTCCTACTATTACAATATAAGTACTAAGCTGTAGTTTTACTGGTTACCTGACTTGTATGACTGAGTATAGTATGAATAAAATAAGTTTTTCTCATTTGTTCCAAGTTGTGGCTTGTGTTGAATTTCCTGGTGTTATCGTCTGCATTTTTGTTGTGTAATTTCCTTCGTTGGTGCTCTCTGCATTGGTCGGTGCTCGTGTTGCTGCTGAAGTCGTTTCTGTGATTGGACAGCATGGCGTTACTCTGTCCCTTTTACCTCCACACTGTCTGACGGATGATGTCTGGATCTCTGACCATGGTTTGAACTGGCCTCTGCTCTCTTTCAATAGGCTAGCCACACCGGTATGCGCTCGTACATTTACAAGCAGAGCTCTGTAATTGGCTCGCAGGCAGAGCACACTGGCATGCGAACGTATTACTTCAGTGCTGACACCCAGGAGGACATGAACACCTGGCTGAGAGCCATGAACCAGGCAGCACGGATGCAGAACCACGCCAACACACTCACCAGGTAGGACTGCACACGCACACACAAGTTTGTTTTTGTAGCTTTGTACTGACCCTACATTAGTCTGAACTATCACAAGAACATGCTTTACCCACAAAACAGTTTCTACTTCTTTAACTCATGAGCTCCCCCTGGTGTTTCTTGCTTTAAGTGATCTTTTTGGTCATTTTTGGGGTCAATTTTGTGATTGTTTATGTAGTCTAATAAAACAGTAAACATAGTCAGCAGTTGGTGAATCACTAAAGAACAACATTAAAGATGTTCAGAATTTACTTTGAGCCAACAGTTGTTCTACGTACCTGATTACATTTTTACATTCTAACCTCACCTGCTGTATTTGTTCTATTTTTTTACTGTATGGATTTTATTGAAACTCTTACAAAGAAATAATTGGATGTTCCTTTACAACTCATTGACTTAAAGTTAACCTGGTTCAGATGGTCACCACAGTTAAACACAGAAATTGTTATAACCCAGTTATTTTTATATATTCTGCTCTATAACTTGCTGTGAGTTGTCCCTAACACAAAGTCTGAGCACTAACAGATCGGGGAAAATGTGTGATTACAACTTTAGCAAGCAAGGTGACGAGTGCTTATTTCATTTTAGTCATAAATGGTAAATGGCTTGTACTTATATAGCGCTTTATCAAGTCCCTACGGACTCCAAAGCGCTTTACACTACAGAC
>JAVKLF010000011.1:1926146-1946714 GCA_034783495.1 Millerichthys robustus | reverse complement strand
CCAAGCACCTGGCGCCACCGGGCCCTCTGACCACCACCAGCAGGCAAGGTGGGTGAAGTGTCTTGCCCAAGGACACAGCAACTGAGAAGGATGGGACGTCACAGGACGACTCCCCTAACCACTCCTCCACAGCCGCCCTCTATACTCTCATAACTCTCATAACAATAGTTTTGTTCTAAGTTCTGTCAGGGTTACTGTAATTAAAGGTTTTCATTTTTTTAATATACTAAAATAATAATAATTGTATGTATATATCTGCTAATAAACCAACTTTTATAAGCATTTACAATCTCAGTGCTCAGTTTTTTGAACAAAATATTTTTTACCATTTTAAATGTTTAATTTTTAAAAAATTCAGATCACTGGAAGATTTTTTGACAGTCTTTCGGTTCAGTGGAGTACAAGGAATAAAATCAAAGACCTCAGATGTTCAATCTTTTGTCACTTTAAGTGTCATGGATTCCCTCTCTGTCTGAGTTTGCTGTCCAAATATTTTAGCGTACTATTTGTGTGTAATGTGTTTTTGTGCCTCGCTGCTTTAATAAAACTCCTTTCAGATGATGGGGTTTTTGAACTAACTACGGCTCCCTTAATGTTTGATTAATGCGTTGACGATAGCAGGTCGAGCAGATCAAATACGCCTCATCGTTCCCTGGCAGCTTCAGACACCCCTCACTTGCTTCGTTTCGCTCTTTTTAAAGAGAGAAATCCCACAAGACAACACAAGCTGTTAGAGAGTGTCAGAAAAGAAACCAAGCTTCAGACAGTTGGGAGTTTAAAGAAATTGGTTATTTTTAGAGTACAGATTCTGATTTTTAGTGTATCCTGGTATGTTAACGAAGCCGTCTAATGGTAACATACCAGTCAGCGCTGTACTCATTTATACTGAATATTTTCAGAGATGTGCTGCTGGTGAGGAGAAACTAGGCTCTGGAGGCCTTCCTATTTTCTTTGTGTGGTTCACTTAATGTCAACAACCTTTTTCTCACAGCGGAGTTCCTCTTTCACATGGGATTCCATTAATGAATGTAAAATCAAGTTGCGTCTTGTTTCTTGTCAGCTGCTCTGCTTTAAAAAGATCTAACTTTAAAAAGATCTGTTCAAATTTGGGTTTGAACAGTGACCCAAACTCTTTTGTGGAACATGATGTTCAAGTGATCAAATACAAAAATGGTTTTAACAGAGTAAAAAAAAGCATCTTCTGAAAAAAAAGACAGAAAGCTGCAAAAAAAGTTACATAACTAACACTCATCCTGGTCTTGTTTCTTTATACAGACCGGCTGACAAGATAGAGAAGTTGCTGCAACAGGCGGTTCCACAGACAAACCATGTAAACCACCACAGAATTAAGACTTCAGACTCTGTGGCTACAAAATCTCTTATCCACGAGGTTCTCCTGGAGCCCATACACCGAGATCCAGAGAAGCTCTGCAGTTTTCACAAAGACTCTCCTGGCACCGTCATGTTGGAGCAGCCTATAGGAAGCACACTTCTGGAAATGGACACGCACACATCCCTTCCATCCAACCCTCCAGTCACTTCCCTCCCACCATCAGACAATGTGTCGGCCTCAGCTCCTGTGTCCAGGGTGTCGTCCCGTGCTCCGTCACGGCCCACCTCCACCTTGCCCTCCAGTGTTTGCACCAGGAACGGCCTCGTCTCCACGCCCAGCCCCATCCTGGAGCCAAATGGCATCGCAGCAGGGACGTACCAAAAAGCGCCAGACCCACCAGTATTGGACACACACAAACATGTGCAGAGGAGGAATACTCTGGAGCAGGTGGAGCAGTGGGTCAAGGTGCAGAAGTCTGAGCACAGAGGGTAGGTCACTAACATGTATTACACATTATTTTGTTCAGAGTTGTGTGTGGGCTGGTTCCAAGAAATCAACAGAGGGAGAGACAAGGTTTACCCAAAGAAGGTTACAGACAGACAACCATTAAAGGCCATAAGTTGTTGGACTCTTCATCTTATGAGCGTTTGAACTTTTGTACCAATGAGTGTTACTCCGCTCTCCAGATGTTTTATTAACAGCACAGAGTTGCACATTATTAAGAAACCGACTATTTGATTAGAATATGGCTCCATTTATGTGCTAAATAGGAACCTTTCTCCTCCATCTAAAGATGGTTTATCCTTTTTAGACCTCGATGGCTTTTAGTTCACCTTTATTGATGCAGATAATCCTGTTGAGTCACAAGGTTTCATCCTCAGGAAAGACATGTTTCAAGTAAAAGTACAAAAATGTAGCTAGATAACCAGTCAGTGTGGTGCATACTGCAGTTCTATATTCTGACATAAAACAGAGCAAAATACTGTTGGAAAAGTCTGCATGTGTCTGCACCATTTACCTTGAATTAATCTGTTTCTTTTATTCTTTTATTTTGTGTATATATTAGGCCTTCTTACATTTTGTTGTTTTTGTCTTTAATATATTGACTCTAACCAAAATGCATTCTGAATAAGATTTGCCTGCTGGTAAGAAGGTCATAGAGCTACTTCCATTCTGTTTAAAAATTTACACATTTATTGCATTTAGAAATATGTTTTTGAATGTTATTTTTCAACAGCCCCCCATCCAGAGAGAGCACCCTTCCTCGTCGCACGCCACCAAACCAGCACAAATACATCTCCATGGACACCTACCAAACCCTGCCAAAAAACCCACGCCACAGCCCCCTTCCTGGTAGAGTTAGTGAATACAAGTACGCCCAGGACCGCCTAAACCACTTCCGTCTCACCCCGGATCAGGGGGGCCCAGGGTCCAACACTGTGTGGCAACTGTACGAATGGCAGCAACGCCAGCAATTTCGTCACGGGAGCCCCACCGCACCGATATACACCCCGGCTCCGGAATATCCATTTGGCCCCCGCCCCCCATCCACTGTGCCCCCCTCTTCCTCAGCTCCCAGGTCTGAAGGGTCTCCTCGCTGCGTGTCGGTGCCACCGTCAGCTGCAGACATCCCTCCACCAGGACCTCCGCCCGGCACCAGCAGAACCCTGTCTCCTGCCCGGAGGCCGCACACGCCTGCTGAACGGGTGACGGTGAGGCCTAAAGGTGAGAGGTCAGCGTTGGACCTCCCCTTCACCGTGTCCCCCTGGAGGACCAAATCTCAGATGCTGAAGGTAAATCTCTACAGCAGAAGCAGCAATAAAAACTCATTCTTAAACTTTCACACTGCGTTTCTAATCTTAATTTATCTTGAATGAACATCGTCATGAAAGGCAATGAGATATTTATTAACAATTATTGTAAACCTTTTTAGCGCACTGTTATTTTCATGTTTTCAATTTGCATGTGATCATGTTGACAAGCAACACTAAAATAAAACTTCATCACCAAGTTGTTAAATAATTGTCATTTATTATAGGCAAGGTTTGTTGAACAGTTCAAAATGAGCCAAACATTTACAAAGATGTCTGAAAAATGTGTCATTTTAAAAAGAAAGATATGTAAGAGCCCTGTTATATCGTACATAATAAAACATTTCATTTATGATTAAACATTCATGATGAATTTGTGTGTTTATTGCAGGCTGCTACTATAGAGAGGCACTTGATGCCTCCGTCTGGTTACATCACACACACAGTGAGTGCACCCAGCCTTCACGGCAAAACGGTAGGTTTTAATCACCAGTGTGTACCAGTTACAAATTATTAATGGTTTTTTGGACAACATAGCATAAAAACCTAACATTTTAGGAAACAAGCTTTTGAAAAGTAGTTGTTTTCAGTTTCAGCAGCTGTCAGTAGGAAAATATTTTCCAGATACTGACCAGCTTGTTGTTGAATTGTAGCTTTTTTCTGGAGGGAAGTTTCTTTGTACTGTTTTTTTCTTCTTCAAATAACTCTTTAATTTAGCTCCAGTTCTGGCCTCCAGTCACAACATGTGTACATTTAGTGCTGTAAGTCAAAGATCACATGTGGTCAGGGTTAAAATCTGCCTGACGGACCCTCCTGTGGTGCCTGTGACAGCCCGAGGAGCTCACTCTGCTGCTCATTCAGCTGCGCCGCAACCAGGCCAAGATGGCCTCTGCACGCCAGCAAACATTAACCCAACTCCAGCAGCTTCTTGGTCCCCAAGAGTCCTGCCTCAAAAACCACCTCCTTGCTGCTCCCGCTACTAGCACAAGCTCCGTCCTCAGCTCGAACCCCTCTCCTGAGTCCCACCTTGGACACGTGGGCCTCTCAACTCCGATTGGCCCTTTCTGTACCCAGGTGGGGGCCCCAGTGACACACCTATCCTCATTTAACAGGAGCTGGTAGAGGTTGCCAATACGTTTTTGTTTTGTACTTGATAAAGAAAGGTTGATTTTTTTTTGGATGTTGAGAATATTTTTATAGTGTGAGTGGAGCTTTATTTGGTACTTGTTTAGATTGTGTGAGCTTACAGAAACACTGATGTTGTGTGTGTTACAGGTCTCTCTTGTAAATGAGACTATACGTCTCAATGAGATTACCTGTCTAAATAAATAAAAAGAAAGAAAGAAAAGATCCCAGATTTAAGAAACGACAGTAGCCTGGTGTCAGTCATGGCAACCTCGACCAAAAAGCTCTTTGGTGTCAGTGTTTGGTGGCCTGGCTGCTGAAAGTCATCCGTATTTTACCATCGGCAGTTCTTGGCTGATCAGTATCCATTTTCTGCTGTTACGGATCACGCCCATAGCATGTTGGGTTTCTGTACTTTCTGTGTACAAAGCCATCCCACGCTTTAGCTAAATGGCAAGCTTCAGGAGTGCTGGTTAGTTTGGTTTTCTGGTGAATGACTCTGTTTTTCTGGCTGTGATGAAGCTTGTTTTGTTGTGGTTTTGATGCTGATGTGACATGAATTCAGTGATGTTTCGGGATCTGTTGTCTTCCGAGGGGTCTGGTTTGTGCTGATTTGTTGTTTGGATGTGTTGTCTCAAGACAAAATTAGTGAATGATTTTTTAAATGTTTGTGTCAGTTTGTCACAGTGCATGTCAGACACAAAACAGCTGTCCAAACTACATTCTGGTAGAGAGATTTCAGATCTTTTGAAGTGGGGTTCTGTGGAAAGTTTAGGATCCATGGTTACCTGTTGTAGATAGGTCTTTGATCAGTCTCAGTCTGTAGCGACGATGTAATTGCGGTAATTGACACACTAACAGCTACAGTGCCCATAAATAGTTTGCACCCCCTTGGATGTTTTACAAAGTAATGCCAAATAAATTTTAAAAAAATGTAACGCCAAATAAATAAATTAACCTCCTTTAAAGTGACTACTAATACAATTCAAAGGAGAAAATATTAAAAAGTTAATATCAGAGGATGAATACAAAAGGTTTTCCAAGGAATTCTGTCAAATCCATCATTGAGAAACAGAAGTAATATGAGACGTGTAAATCTACCAAGAGCAGGCTGGCCTCACAAACTGAGCGAGTGTAGAGGAAGGAGACGAGTGAGCGAGGCCACAGACACGCCTCTGACCACTCTGAACATCCACTCAGGAGGAGTTTTAAGCTTCAGCAGCTGAAATGGGAGAGAACACAGTTTTTTGCAGACTGCATGTAAACAGTATTTTTCATTAGAAGCCCACTTCAGATGATCACAATTATTCTTTTAAACACAAATATTGCCTTGTTTGTCTAGAATAATTGTAGTTCTAGTTACAGCAGATGTTTGTATGATAGGTGTAATTCCTGTTAGCACATATCATTAATCTCCTCCTACGTTTTCCACCTTTCAGGCTGATGACACTTACGTGCAGCTGAAGAAGGACTTGGAGTATCTGGATTTAAAGGTGAGAGAAAATGTCTATTTTCTACTGGACCGTCTCTGATTTGAAATGTCTTTTGTTCAAACGTTTTGTGTTTCTTGTTGACAACTTCTTCTCCTGCAGAGGCTGCAGCTGTAACAGGCTTTTGTGTGTAACTAAATATTCCCAAAGGCTAAAGCATAATCGTACCTAACTCTCGACTGCTTTTAGAAGCAGCCGTCGTAATGTGACTGCGGCTCTGTGTCTCTGTGATTCTTGACTCCCAGATCAGAGCTCTAGAGCCGCTGATCCTCGCAGTTCACAGTTTACTACTGCACTGCACTGCTGGGCCTCTCAGGCCTTTAATGAACGTAAGCTCAACGTGTCTGTGTGTGTGTTTGTGTGTGCGTGTGTGTGTGCGTGCGTGTGTGTTTGGTAAATATTCAGAAATGAGACGTACGCTCCGTGGTGTGTCTGTGTATTTCTGCTTGTGCATGTTTGTGCTGTGATGAGAGTAGGGACTTGTAGTCTCTGAGAGTGCTTGTTCCAGAAAGACCATCCCATCGCTTTACAGCACGGCATTCACAGATCAACCAGCATCAGACCTTTGACATGACCCCCACCCCCAACCCTACACGTGGCTGGCTGCGTTGACAATGCTGATGAATTCTGGGCATGGGATGGCTCGGCAGTGCATGTGTTGTGGCTGTGGCTGTGGCCCGGTGGTTGTAAAGCCAGCTGCTTCTACCATCATCTCTGAAACGCTGCACACCTCCTTAATGCTGGAAAGTTGTAAAATTGTGTTCTGACAAATAGTTTGCATTTGTAAGTGAAAGCTTTCACTGTACTGTTCTCATGTGAATCTATCAGCTGAATCCCCTTTAGATTCAAAGTCAGTTCTATAATGTCTCCTCAGCCTTTAAAGTTAGTGTTTAGATCTTAAAGGCAAATCACTTTGTGCAGAGCTTCAAAGTCTTCATAGCTGCTGTGTTCATGACAAGAGCTGATTTTGTGTTCCAGAAATCACTCATGTTGTCATGTTCCTAAAGGTAGGAGAATGTTGCAGATCCAGTAGTCCACCTTTTGCCTTGTGGTCATTTATAGCTGCTCTCTGTGTTTTGTACTTCCTTAAATTTCAGTTCAGTCAGTTTGTTTTACCATATAACTAACAACAAGTATTGTTTCTTATTTTTAAATTTCCAGGTAGCTGGAAGTCAGACATTGAAGGAATCAGGGAAACCTGTGAAAGTTGCAGAAAGTGATGTGGATGTAAGTTTTAGATTAATAACTCCTAAAAATCTTCTCTTTATAAATAATCCACTCTCATTGTTAATTCTACTGATGACATTTAAAAAAAAAACAAAACCAACATATACTGTTTATACTATAGGTGTCAAAGATGGGTTTGATAATCAGATTATTGAAATGTTAGATCTTTTAATTTGATAAAAAATAACATATTCCAATTAGGCCAAAGTGGATTATTGTGATGTTTATGTGCAGTACTTTTTAGTTCCACAACAACCTTCACAGCAAACTGTGTGATGACATATGCTTCAGGTTAGTTGGTATTTTCCCCAGTTTGTACTTTTGCAACAAAAAAATGGATTATAGGAAAGTGTTGGCAAGATTTTCTCAGCATTTAGTCTTAGCTTTGAGGTAACAAACAGGATCCAGGCAGTTTTAATCCCAACATTCTTTCATTTGGGTATTCCAAACAATTCCTTTTTAGGCTCATTTTTGCCTTTTTAAAAAATATTCCTCTCACACAGCTGCTTTAATTATTTATGCACAGTTTGTCTGCAGTGAAGATCTAACAACGGCGTCGCCATGGAAACTCCTACTGCTAAATAATGGATTTGACTGAATATTTAAACTGTTCTGTCAATATTATTGTGTAATCATTGTACTGTTGTTTTACGTCAGGATGGTTAAGGGTCTCTACTTTAGGTTTGATGGTTATAACAGAAAAATAATTACTGATTATCTGAATGTGCGTGACACCCATGCTGATAAATAGTTTCATTCATAGTCAAGATGTTTACAAAAACCAAGACTGGTGGAGCTACAGGATATTAGGTATTAAAAAGAGCATTCATAAGTGCTTTAATCTGTCTGTTTCCATACAGTAATGAAATATGTCGGATCTCGTGTGTGTGTGCCCTGCCTCTCGGCTCTGTGTCTCCCCCTGCAGGTGAAGTTAAGTCGGTTATGTGAACAGGATAAGATTCTCAAAGACCTGGAGGCCAGAATCAGCTCCTTGAAGGACGACAAGGTAAAGCCTATGTCAGAGTGTCTGAGCTCAGTGAGGCTGAAGAATTTACAGTTTCAAAGTTTGAACAGTGTGATATAATGGGGCCACAGCTGAGTTAAAAGTTTACTGTTTTGCTGTCAATGAAGCTACACCTGAGTTTAGTTTTTTTCTTGCATCAAGTCAAGCTATCGATGTTTTATAAAGAGGAAAGGCAGTAGATTTCGCAGCCTTTTCTATTTAATAATCAAACATTTTTTACGATATGACCAGTGGATTTAACACAAGACAATAAAAAGCCCCAGATGACCATAAAAACATGCTCCACGCTGGAGGCACAGTGGCGCCATGTTTAGCTGCTAAACAGAACATACTTACAAAACGGTTCTCTCCAAATCAAGTCAATCCTCGTTTACCTCATGCCACTCAACCCCCTCGCCCCCTTTTTAGGACAAGTTGGAGAGAATACTGGACGTGTCCCACCAGCAGATGGAGCAGTATCAGGAGCAGCCGTCCCACGCCCACAAGATTGCCTACCAGCAGAGGCTGCTGCAGGAAGATCTGGTGACCATCAGGGCCCAAATATCCCGACTGTCCACGGTATCTAACTGTGCCTGGGAGACTGTATATGTTGCTGCACCGTTGTGCATAACAAAGTTCATATAATGCAGTCACATAAGTTAATGAAAAATGGCAAATTCATTTCCTGCTAAACTTTTTGAGTCTTTTTAGTTAAATGTAAAGTTGCACAGTTTTGTTGACGTAATCCATCGGAGGAAACTTGTCCTCATGCTTTCTGCTTGTGTCCATTTGTTTGACCTCTGCAGGAAATGGCACATTCTTGGGTGGAGTACAACAAGCTCGAAACATCTGTGGAGCAGTTGAGGATGGCCCTGCAGACACTTATGAACCACAGCAACACCTGTCAGGTGAGGCGTGTTGCTCCCTTTCTAAGAAAATATGATGATGTCCCATAATTTGTTGGTGTACAGTCTATGTGTTTAGGATGACTCTCTGCTACTACCACACCAGATTTTAGCTACATGTATATAAAAGTAGCAGAATTATAGCATTTTAGTGTTTTCTAAAGTCAGTTGGCTGTGGTGTCTATGTTGACTCCACAAGTTAATTAGTTGTTAATATTCACCTTGTAAGAACTTTTGGAGAGTTTTACTGAACCCATTCAGTGATTTAATGGATATTTTACTAACAGACAGACAAAGGAATACACACACATCAGATGCAGTTCTTTCACTGGCCTCCTTTTGTAGTGGATAGTGATAAAACAAGTTGAAGGGTGGCTCAAGTCTTTTGCACAGTGTTATATGTAAAACCTTAAAATTTCAGGAAGAGTTCACCTCAAAAGCACGATAAAGCTCTTACATTTAGCAGAGGTAGCTGAAATTAAATTTCTTCAGAAGGAACATAAAATGTATTTATTTTTTCTCACGCAGCAGGAAAAGGCTGAGATGAAGCGAGAGCTGTGGAGGATCGAGGACGTCATGGGGGGACTCAGTGCCAGCAAAGCCAACTACAAGATAACCATCGACTCCATCCAGAACCCGGGTGGGTCACAAACCCACACAAATACTCACTTTCTGTTACAGTGGATTTGTGTGCGCTGTAAACAGAAATAATGTGTTTAACTTTGATTTTTCTGGACTCACGCCTCACACCAGACAGGAAATTAGTGCCTTCGCTGTCAGACCCAGCAGTGCCTTCCCACAGCACAGAGGTCCAGCCCCCTCCTCGCAGCTCCATCTCCAGCATCCTCTCTCACACGTTGCCCCCCAGCGCAGTGCCAAAGTGGGTGAGTGTCAGCGAGCCGCTCAAATCAAAGGTCATCTCTGTCATTGCAGGATTAATATAAAACTCCTGACTCCTCCCTGTACAGGCTGAGGACAGTGCCCCACCCAGACCACCACTGCCTCGCCTCTATGACTATGAGGAGACACCCCCGGTGGTGCCTCCCCTCCCCAAGGAGGCCTCAGTCATTCGCCACACATCGGTACGAGGGCTCAAACGGCAGTCCGATGAAAGGAGGAGGGACAGAGAGGGTGGGCAGTATGTTGCTAATGGAGACTGTAAGGTAATCAGGTTATTTTGCTTTAACAAAAACTTCCTACATGTTGTTTTGACAAATTAGAAGATGCTATTTCTCTCTGCAGGATAAAAAATACTTTGGTTTATTATAAAGAGATGCAGATTTCCTTTTGTTTAATCTCTGTTTCAGACTGACTTGAGGTCATACCTGAGTGAACCAGAACTGCCAGGAAGCAGCCGTCAGAGCACAAGCTCCGACGCGGACCACTATTACCTGAGCAAAGGTATTTGAGGAGGAACGAGTTCAGTAGAAATACTGCACAACTGAATGGAAACACATTCCTGACATTTTGGGCAATGGGGTGTTGGTTTGGTGTTGAGTACTCCAGGTTGTAGTAACCTCCAGTCAATAGCTAGAGAAGTTAGCAAAAAACAAAGGAAAACATCTGCGCCTTCTTAGAACCTATACTGGTTGCCATTATGTTTACAAATCATGTCTTCATTATCAAATAACTCTGGAAGCAGATTCTGACTGCATTGATGTGTTTTTGTGTTCAAGTAGATTCTGTTTTTGATTACAAACTAAATTACTCTGCTTCAGTTCCCACAAAACAACCTTCAAAACCTCCAAAAAAATCTTTGGAAGTAGACATTAATCTTAAATTTACAGGACATTTTTTGTTGTTTCGAAATATTCTTGTCCAAAAAAATCAGCCTTTGTTTTTACTAAACTTTATCCTGAAGGTAAATCTGTTGATATTTTGAACTGTTTTCCTGTTCTTACTGGAATAACTTTATTAAATACAGTGTATATTTTGTTTCGTTTGGATATTTACATAATACATAATGTCAAACAATCATAACCAAACGGTTTTGAACTATGTCATCAGGCACCTCATCTCAAATGAACCAGTCCACCTCCATCTCCTCCTTCGTCACACTGAGGAGGGCTCCTGGCAGCTCCGCAGCAAAGGTGAGCGAGGACTGCCGGCTGCCGTTTTCTCTACTTCTGGTTTGTCAGTATCAGCAGTGGAAAAAGCAGCAAAGCTGAAGCAAGTTTGAAAAGATGTTAGTGTATTCTGTTATCTGAGACAACACAGGATGTGATTGTAATATTATTTAATAGCCTTCGGTGTCTTTGATTATAAAGTGGGAATCTTTTATTATCTCATGATTCTATTCTATTCTGATTTTTGAGGCTGCAATTAGATTCAAAATCTACTCCATTCCTACAGATCTGGCCCTTGTTTCAGTTTTATCTAGTCCACAATACATTTTTTATTGTTTTGGAATTGGTCCAACAGTCTGCTCTGCAAGACAAAATGACAAATGACACATTTATAAGGTTTTTAAACAATAATTCATGCTTAGATGGAATTGTTGCAACTATTGCTTAAGTAACAAAAATAAAAGTCCCTTTTTATGAAAAAATATTACAATTAAACATGCTGTCTTTTAAATTCATTCATTTGTATTATTTATTTTAATCGATTTTGGAACATTTCATATCGATTCCAAATGGTTGTAAATGAGAATAATGAATTAATTTTTTGGTTCACCATTAATAATCTCCTGTCTCATGCCAACCCATTCTTATTCCGGTCCCTTTTGTCTTGCTCACCAGGAAAGACCAAAGAGTGCCTTTGAGCGTCTGTCCTCTCCCACCGAGGCCCCACAGTTCCCGGTCAGCGAGCCCCGAGGCCGGATGACCGCAGAGGAGCAGTTGCAGCGGATGAAGCGTCACCAGAAGGCGCTCGTTCGTGAGCGCAAGAGGAACCTCAGCCAGGGCGACCGCACCTGTCTCTCCACCTCCGGTCCCTCTGAGCCTCCGACCTCCGTACGTTACCCCCCACCGCAGCGCAGCAACAGCAGGCGCAGGGAGCACCACCAGTGCTGCTATCCCCCTGCCTCATAATTAATTGAATGAAAACCCTAACCCACTACCATTGCCTGTCTTTGTGTAACTATTGGATTGTTGATGGCTACTGTTGGCACTAACTAGCTTATGACTACAGCTTGGTTAACAAATGAGATGCAAAGATCTCTTGGCTAGTTTTGGACATGGACAAAGCGGCTCCTTGTTTATTTTCATTTTTAAAGGTTCAGGAGTTTCAGATTATCAGCACTGCCTCCCTTGAAGGACCTCACTGACACAATTTTGAATGTAAATCCATAAAGAAAAGAAAAAAGAAGTGTAAGGCATCGATGCTACCTTCACTTCCTTGTTTCAATTTATAGATAGTAGAGAGAAGAGCCCATAGATGTACATCTACATACTGTATGTACATTTTTATTTATTACCTGAGTGATATTTTCAGTATACAGTTGTATAGATCTATTTTGTATAGATTTGTTATATAGAGCATATAAAGAAGTGAGTAAGATGTTGGGAAAAGAAAATATGAGAAGTTTTTCAGGTTGATAAAATGAAGAAACCAGAGTGGGACAAATCATGATTACACCTTGCTAAGTTTTCTTCAAATAAATTCCAAGTGCCTTGTTTCAATGATCTTTTTGCCTTTGTCCCAAATTTTATCTCTTTAATTACGTGCTCGTCAGTCCTAGTTTAATGGAAGCGCTCGCCAAAACTTTACAGAGTCACTTATGAATGATTCAAATGCAAGAGCCTGCTTTAAGGTTTGTTCTCTGTGTAGTTGCAGATTTTAGTCAGGGACATGTGGAAACGTTGCTGCTTTTAAAGGAATTGTTCAGAAACTTGGAAGTGGGGTTCCATGGAATGGGTATGAATAATAATCTCTTATCTGCTGTAGATAGCACATTGTACAAACTCAGTTTGGAGAAAGAGTTTCTTTCTGACGTGTCGGACAAGTTAACAGCTAGTTAAATTAAAGCCAATTTCACCCACTATGGTTATTCTGGTTTACTTATCAGGATCTTTCCACAGACTGCACAGGAAGTGGTACAGCTAGCTGCTGCTGCTGTGTTTTATATGCTTATATGCTCTGCCTCAAGTGGAGGAGTTTAGGTATCTTGAGTGTCTTGTTCATGAGTAATGGTAGGATGGAGCGGGAGATGGATCGACAGATTGGAGCATCATCCTCAGTAATGAGGGCGAAACACCGTGGGGTCCCATGGCTGAGCTGGAAAGTGTCGCTGGGGAGAGGGAGGTCTGGGTTTCTCACCTAAACTTGTTGCTTCTGTGACACGACTATGTATAAGCGGCAGAAAAATGAGAAGGAGATGAAGGAAATGTTGAGTTTTTGAGTTTTAAAACAGTAGCAATAACATTTTGTCTTGGTGCTGCTCAGACTAACTGTTAGCTCATTAATTTCAGAAGTATTATGGTGCATTCCATTGGTAATAGAAAGTACAAAAAAACCTCAGTGTGTTCCTGTTTGTAATGGCTCTGTTGCAGTTCTCCTCCTGGAAGCTAGCTGTTGCTAATAAGAAAGCAATACTGCTAAACAGCAGGAGGTCCAGCCGGAGGAAGGACTGAGTTAGCCTGATTAATGAACACAGTTAGCAAATCCTGCTAAGTAGCAACTGAGTTGTGGTCAAGTTGAATGTAACATTTCTTTTCTCCAAACTGAGGCTATTTAAAGAGCTATCTCCAACAAGTAAGATATTAACTGTTCATAACTTTTTCAGAGTCTCTCGTCATAAGATCTGATTTCTTGTTTTAATCCCTCAAAAAACCCTCTGATATTCAGATTCTATTTATTTTACAGCTAAAGTTGTTCTGTTTTTGAGCTATGCTAGCCGTGCTTTAATAAAACATGTCAAAGACTGAAACAGCCTCGAACATGACAACCACCACTAACTAAACTAACACAGGAGGCTGCTGTGAGGTTGTTTTATTTTGAATATATTCCTCACGGCTCTAAATTCATGAAGCAATAGTTTATCACGTTCTCTTGTTGCTTTTTCACCTTTTTAAGTAAAGAGTAAAGTTGTTTTTTACTGGAAATGAAGACATTTCTGTGGTTTATCTAAAGGTAACTGATTCTGATACTGACACATTTAGGGCTCGAGTAGGAACATCTGGGTACCTTTCAGTGACCTATACTGTGCTGTTTTATGCATTAAAAAGTAAACAGAAGTTCAAGAACTGGGCAGAAATACAGTAGAGAAGTAAATGTGAACGAGAAGTGAACAACTTTGTCATGGGAGAGCTGTCGAGTTCAAAACCAAGAGATGTTTAGAACATGAATACCTCTAATCCTAAAATACAACGTTTGTAAGCGTTTATTTTTCAGAATTGTCCACTGACAGAGAAATCATAAATGATTTGATTCATTTAGCTCGACATGATGCTGTTGTCCACTCCTGGTTTTCCAAGAACTGTTTGTTTCCAAATCTGTTCTTTCCTTCTGCCTTCATCTCACCACAGTTCAGTATATGAGAACATAAAGAGAAATAGTGACAGAACTGGCAACAGAAGGTACAAAGAATAATTGCTGCCTAATTCTGTGTAACTGAAAAGCTGATGAACAACTTTTCTCTCTTTTCTTTTCCATCATGTAGAGATTTGCACTCAATAAAGAGTCTCTTGCTTCTGAATCTCCTCTCGACTGTTTTCTTATTAATCTGGTGTTGGGGGACTGGCGGGTTGATGAATGTTTGCATGGTTTTCTCTCTCTCTCTTTCTGTTTTTCGGACTGTGCGGTTTCTTCTCCTGAGCACAATGCAGCATGGGATGCGGCGTTTCTCGGAGCATGTGAACGCATCGACAGGTCAGACTCTGCAGGCTGCTGGACTGGATGGATGCATGCATGGTTTTGGTTTCTCCTTGGATGCTTACTACTCACAAGTACCCACTCACCACACAAACACACAACCCCGAGCGTTTTTTTTTTGTAAGAGTGTAAGTATTTTTGGGAAGTTAACGTTCTGCTGTGGGTTGGAGAAAAGGGTGTGGTGTGTTTGGATCTGCTGCTTCCAGGAACACAAACAGATGATCTGCTTCAGCTTGTTCTGTGCTCGTAATGCCAGATATCAGCCCTTTATACCAACAGATGAACTTCTGGCTGTGATTATTTGTGGAAAAACACAATTGATGAAGTCAAATTTGTTTCCTGGCAGTTCCATTATAATGTTTCCAAAAACTTAAAATGCATCAGCCAGCATATGTCCAGTATTCTGTAGCAATTCTACAGTTTTCTAACCTTTAACTTGTGAATCGGTGAACCACCACTACACGTCTCAGATCTGGCCCTTGTTTCAGTTATGTCTGGTCCACAATCCATTTTTTTTATTGTTTTGGAAGTGGCCCACCAGTCTGTGACAGATCAGGTCTCTATCATTGATCACTTGGAGCAGACTTCTCACTACAATTAGCTGATTTTAAAGTAATGAAAAAATTAAATTCAACTTAAATCTTTTAAATTTGTTTATGTTCGTGTGACAAGAGCAACAAAGAACCCTCAAGTGGGACAGATCAAACTTTTGCTGATGAACAGCCAAAAAACTTGTTGAATTGAGCCTTCGCCCATCAGAGCAACAGAGAGAGGGTGAAATACGAGTGATAAGGTTTTTGTGTGTGTTTATCTGGCTGTTAGCAACATACTGTATCTCCTGAACCGCTAGACAGGTTTTACACAAACCATCTATAACTGAAAACCAATTTGGAGTCCGTTTAATTTCAAATAGCTGCCATAGCCAATCAACTTTAACAAAGACAAAACGTGACAAAGTTTCTGTCAGTCGTGAAGATGCTCTGTTCAAATTTGGTGTGAAAGTAGCTGAGTCATCCCCAGCCTGTACTCTGAGCACTAACAGACTCATCACAACATGCTCTTAGTGTAACACTTTGACATGAAAAGCCATAGTTAACGTGGATTCTTTCAAGGAATGCTAGGCTAAGAATCTTTTTTTCTGTATTTTTATTTTGAAGTAAAATGTTAGTAGCTGTGTTTGGCTGTACTGAGAGAATGTTTAAGATAGATTGTGATAAATTATTATCAAGAACTAATGAATGAAAAACATCTAATAGAGAACAAGGCCTAAATAATGAATGCTAACAATTTGTCTCCTTAAATTTAAGCTCTTTTCTTTATTAAATTAGTTTTGTTCAAATTGTATTTATGCCTTGGGAAAAGGTCATTCCTATTTCTGCACAATTAATTTGACACATTATGTCTGAAAATGATGTAATGTGTCAAAGATGTTTGGATTTTCAATAAATATATACCAAGAATGGCCCTCGGCTTGAACCAAATATTTAATTGTTTTCTCCACAGAAACTGATTTTAATTTATTACTAAAGTCACTCAAATATTTTTTGTCAGTCTCTTCACCACAACAATACCTAGCAACTGCTTTACCTGCAGATTATTTGCAAAATGAAAGTCTAAGACAATTTTTGAAGAATCTGAAAACAATAAATTTTGGTCTGATCAACAGTTTAAGTCCCCAATTGTACAAGTAAATTCACTGTATTTTTGTTTTTTGTTACAGTTCAGAATTATTTGGTTTTCTATATTTCTGCTAATTAACACAGAATGCTTTTAGTTAAATAACAAATTAAATAACTACTGAGGCTCCAGTTGTAAAAAGCTGCTGTGATCTAAAGCTTTAAAGACATTTTACAAGTAGTTTAACAAAGTTTGTCTCTTTAACTTTACTGACTGGCATTGGGAGGAAACATAATGGGTCTCATGTTTATGGCTTCATTTAATTGTTTAAAGGATATAAAACTAAATGTTCTGATAATGAGCTGATTATTCTACTGTTTTCAAAAGGTTAAAACATATGAAAACAAGTCACATTCTTCTGATGTCTTATTTTTTTAATCTTGACTCCTTGTCCTCTGCAGGTGTTTGACTGGCAGGAGGAGCGACTCAGTGCAGAAGGTCAGAGTGATGAAGGGCTGAGTTTATTCAGCGAGAGGGGGAGGATTCACTCAGACGAATGGGTGACAGTAACAGCTAGACGGGTACAAGAGGTGGACGTGGAACCTTTGGACTATGACCTGGATATCAGTCGAGAGGTACAAACCCGTCTCTGTAGACAGTCCCAGAAACACACAGAACATGAACCGTCTAAAGGTTCCTCTGCTTTAAAAAGTCAGCTTCAATTTAATGCGTTTACACCTTTTGTATATTTTAACTTTCTACCACGAGTCAGTTTTAAAACTCAAAGCCAGTTCTAAAAAATAAAAAAGGTACTTTATGAATTCTTTTGTGTGATATTCAGCTGTCCAAACCAGAAAAAGTTTGCATCCCAGAACGCTACGTAGAGTCTGACCCAGAGGAACCTCTGAGTCCTGAGGAGCTGGAGGAGCGTTCCCGTCGAGCTGAGCGTATCAAGAACCTTCTAGCCAAGTCCAGGTACAGCTCAACTGTTTTAGATATGGTTTAATAATGTTTAGAGTATTAATGTTTGACGTAAACATGTTTTATATTTGTTTTTCCCATACATTTAAAATGCATTTCTGTTTCAAATGAAGATAAATGAAATGTACCTGGAACCTTACAATTACAATGCACCATCTCATGCTGCAAGGAATACCTCTGTAGTAAGAGCTACCACCAAGCATGAGACATGAGGACCAAGGTCCACACAGGCCAGAGACAAGGTTGTAGAGAGTGGAGAAGTATAGATCAAAGGAAAGAAACCTCATAGATCTCCATAAAACTCATTAAATTCATTTTTAATAAATGGAATGAAAATTGTACCACAGTAAACTGGCCAAAGTCGGGTCATCCACCAGAACTCACAAAGCTGGTGTAATACTTTTGTCTTCCACTGTGGTCGTGTATTTTCTGTTTTCTAGCTGTGTTTCTTATTCTCAGTGTTCAGAACATGCAGCCATCAGCATCACTGGACTTCAGCGAGCTGGACTCGGCTGTACAGCAGCAGGAGAGGATCATGAGTGTGTCACACACGTTAGCCTCAGAGGCCTCACGCAAGAGCAAACTGGTCGCAGGTTAGTCTACTTTTCTACTCATGTAAAGGTTTAAACTCTGAAATTATAGCGGGGCCTTTATTAGCTTTGATTAAAATAATGTGGCTGCTTCTGCCGTCACAACATTTTCCTCAAGTAGCTGCACTTTGTTGACTTTTACTGTAAAAGAAAGTTAGCTGTAAAATAAAACATTCAGGTGGTGGAGTTGTTTATTTTACAAACCAGAAGTGGATGTTCTGCAAGACATCTGATACATGTGATCACATTATTGTCCCCGATGTGTGTAGGGACTGAGAGGCCGGACAGTTGGTGTCTACAGCAGGTACACCTGCCCTGACCAACCTGTTGGGTTGAGTTGGGAGGATTTATTGTGTGTTTACGTGAGAAACGTGCACAGATGGGCGGCCAGAAAGACTTTTAAAGGATGGTTTGAGGATAAAAAAAAACAACAACAAAAAAAAAATCCTGCCATTGTTATTTGTGTCTAGGCCCCAAAACATCTGTGCATGGTCCTCTGTGGGGTTTATTTATTTTATGGTGATATATGTATATATATGTATATACTGAGGAGGTTTCACAAAGACTTTCAATTTATCTTTAAAGTTATAGCAAAGTTTTCCCATGTGTTAGTCTACACTCAAACTTTATATTATCTCACAAAAATAAAGGCTGTAGGACCACCACATCCCTCCAGGCTGGTCATATTCGATATGTTTTTATTTTATATGAAGTTCTTAAGGAAGATTCATCAGAAATATCATTTTAAAGATCCAGTATCTGTGATATACTGCTATCTAGTGGCTCAAATTTCAAAACACAAGTCAAAACTATTTAAAGACTTTCTACCAGCAGTGTTTTAATGAGTTTATGGTTGTTGTTTGTGGGCCGGGATCAGTAATGTTTATTAGCTGGAGGTGCTATCATGTAACTCTTTCTTGGTTATAGAGAGCGGCCATATTGTTCGGGGCGAGGACAAGCTGGTGAAGTCAAATGTGGCAACCATGACAGTCAATGAAACTCAGTTTGTTATTGACAATTATTATTTTGATTTATTAGAAATGCTTGTTAGTATATCATATCAGACAAAAACATCTACCAAATCCATCCAGTCGAGCCAGATGACAGGTGTATGATGAGCCTGGTTCCGGTTCTGCTGGAGGTTTCTTCTTCTCCTCTTACATTGATTATTTTTTGTACAGAGACCTGAGATGACTTTATAAAAACAAACTGAGTTGAATTGGAACAAGTCCCTATGGTACACACGTCTGTATTGAATGATGTTTCTATTGGGCAGAGGCTGACTGATGAAAAATGTAATATCTATTTGCAATTCTACACAGATATCTAGCCATGATAAATTGTTTACATCGACACGTTCCAACATGGCGTCGCGTCACACCACAGTGATCGTCTTCTAAAGCGTGTGATTCCTCTATACACCACGGAATGTTCTTTACTCATAATTTATTTTATGCAAATAATTTCTACTTAAGTTGGGCCTAAACAACTTACAGAGGTACTCAAATTTCAGTGAAAGTCTTTGTGAAAATGTTTCCTGTCCGCTGTTGTTTGACTCAACGTGGATGAGGTTCTGGGGGAAGTTTTAGGTGTTTGGGTGAAGGTTGTGTGTCTGTTTCCTGTTTTCTTTCATTACATGAAAATGTTGCAGAACCAGCAGCACAGATGCTAATAAAACACGTTCTACATGTATGGTGATGATGGAGTTAGGTTTACGACTCCAACTCTTTGTTTTTTCTCTCCTCAGCCAAAGCAGCAGCAGAGCACTGATCTACAGAACTACCTGCAGACAAGATCAGACTTGGAAGGAAGCTTTTTTTAGAGGAATCTCAATATTTTTTAAACAAATACCTAATTCACTCACAAAAAGATTTTACTTTATTAAATTCATAAAACATATTTCTACAAGTTTTTGATTTATAGTTTTGACATAGTATTGTGTTTTCTTATAGTTGTTGCACTTACACCGTACAGTTGTTAATAAATTCTAACATGAGTACATTGTTTTTTTACTTTTTATCCATGAAATAAAAGCCAGAATTGACATGTTTAGATAAGGCTGAAAATGTTTAGTGATTAATAGTTTTATTTATTAAACTGTTTTGATTCAGATTCTTCAGCTTTGTTTTTCTCTTAACCCTGTCTTACAAGTATCAGACTACTGTGGAAAAATTCACATGTATCGTTGTATTTAAACAGATCCTCACCTCAGTGAAGACTGGGGTCCACCATCATTTTATTCTGAAATACACTAATCCTAAAAAAGTGAAGCCACTGAAAATAAATATTTAAACTATTATATTCATGATTTGTTCTGTTTTTTCCAGTCTTTATTCTTTTCAGTGCTAAATGGAAAAACAGCTACAATTATTCCTTTTTTCTACATTCTCCTTCATTCCATCCATTGAAAGTAAAAACTGTAATGTGTTGTATACATGTAAAAAATATACATATAGTTATGGCCAAAATTATTGAGAATGACAAATATTTTGACATGATCTGCTGCCCTCTGGTTTCCATGTGTGTTTGTCAGATGTCATCACATACAGAAATACAATTGCAATCATATCATGAGTAACAAAAGCTTTTAATGACAGAATGAGTTAATGCAGCAAGTCAATATTTGCAGTGTTGACCCCTCTTCTTCAGGACCTCTGCAATTCTCCCTGGCA
>JAVKLF010000011.1:1882744-1906567 GCA_034783495.1 Millerichthys robustus | reverse complement strand
GTGTGTGTGTGTGTGTGTGTGTGTGTGTGTGTGTGTGTGTGTGTGTGTGTGTGTGTGTGTGTGTGTGTATGTGTGAGAGTAAGGCTTTTAGGGTCTCCACTCCTGGGCATCCAGCTGTCTTTCTGATTACCCATCATCCTCCAGGTGTTGGACCTGCCAGCTGCAGATGAGCAGCAGGGTGTGTGGAAGGGGGGGTGGGGGGATGGGGAGCTTCAAAAAACAGAAGAACTGGTTCGGTCGACATCTGGAACGTGTTCAGACGGGTCATCGAGAGCCGCGGAGTGTGAACAGACATCAGGCAAATCCGTCTTAAAGTCACTGAGCTGCGATATACAAACTTGTAAATCTCTTTAAATACCACCCCCCCCCAAAAAAAAAAAAAAAAGAAAACAGTCAGATATGTTTTCTAGTTGTGTTTGCAGATAAAATGCATCAAAATCAGTTTTTTTCCTGCAGATTATTTATCATTATTATTGGAGCTTCTTTGTGCTGAAGTCTTTGAGTTGCTCTGGTTAGAATTGGTCCTAATGGTGCCCTGAGAGGAAAAATACATCCAAGAAAAACAAAATCATTTGGTTGATTATAGACATGATTAAAAGATCATACACACTCATAGTGTTGGCGTCTTTTCTTCATTGTTCTCAATTAGCCTCAAATTGTGGAATCAAAGGCTTGTTTGTCCTGTTTCTCTACAACTTGGTGTTGCGTTGAGGCTTCGTGGTGATGCTTAACGCTCCCCAGCCTCATCTCTTCAAGTTTCTCTCCATCCCAGGTTAGTCACGGCGTTCTGTTAAACTCAGGTAGACTGATCAGGAATTGTCGGAGTCAGGAGGCTTCCTAAGAGGATTTTCATCTTCAAAGCTGCCCAGAAAAACTTTCTTGTTTGTTTGTTTGTTAGGCTTTGCGTGGTACTGTATAACAGTGTGTGTGTGAGCTGGGATCTGAGAGGAAACACACTGATCCTCTGTAGACTTCACACAGGACCTCTGTTCTGTCTCAAACACTGGACACAGGAGTGCCCTCAGGTGGGCCGGGACCACTATCAGGACTCTAACTGTTTCCATTTTAAAACTTCTCAGACTTTGTCAAAGCTGGCTTTGTCAGCAGGATGTAAAGTAAACAAGAAGTGTTGGTCAAAAAACGTTCACTGATTGATCGTTTCACCAAACTGGGCAGACGACTTCTGGACAGTCTGTTTCTTTATGGATTAACCAAACAACAATAATAAAAATGCTGCTTCCTGTTTTGTTTCCTCTTTTCCAGACAACTTTCATGAATTTTAAAGCACTTCACATGTGAGAAGAGGCTGTTGGAGCTGAAGTCTCTTAAATCTGTAAGTTTCCTCTCACTGATACTCATGACGAGTGTTTTCTTGGACCGTCTTCCTGACGGTTCTCGGGCCGCTGTGCCTCTGTTTGCCTCTGTGGATAATTGCTCCCATTAAAAGACAAACAGAACAAAACTGCATTGTTTCATCAGACTTCACCAGCTGCTCTTGCTGGTGTTTGAACAGAATTGCAGCAGCCATTTTACGTAAATTGTGTGGATTTTTTCTTTGCTTGTAACAGATTTTTAGTCTTTTTTAAGAAAACTTTATCTGCCTCTGTGCATGTCGGCTGCTTTTTACCCCTCCATCGCCACATGCAGAACGCTTTAGATTTGTCTCAGTAAATGCGGACCTCCACTCTGCTGTTCTGCCCGGTGCACCCTCAATAGCTGCTTTCACTTTAAGTGAAAGAAAGGGGTCTTTCAAAGGCTTTCGCAGGCAACACTCCAGGAACCTTTCAGCACCAGGACCTACAGTATGCCTTTTAATGGACTTTCTCTCTGTGAGCAATAAAGATTATATCTGGAGTCAAATAGTGCCGTAGGTAACAGTAGCCGAAATTACGCTGCCGAGGTCTCATCAGCCGGTCTCAAGGGTTTCAGCAGAAACTGAGGGGGGGACACTGGAAATGTACAGAAGGGAGAGGTCGGAGAAAAGAGTGATCTGACCATCTGGCTAATCCCCCCTGTTTAAGATTACTTATTAAGACTCTCTCTGGTGGCCCTTGGTTCGTGTCACCGCTGGGTCAACAAGTGGCTCGTTTGATTCTTGCCGGTGTTTCGCTCTCAGAGGGCTCGGAGAATCTTTGTTTAGAAGGATGCGCTGCGTTCATCAGGTCTGCAGGGAAGCGTGCGTTATCATATCTGAGGGCTCATGTTTGTTTTCCTGTATCACAATCCTGAGCTGTGGGCCCCCACAACTCAGGCTGATGTCTCACTGGGCTGTGATTGTTGTCTTACTGAACAACGTGTCGGCAGGTGAAATTTAAACTAAAATAAGCTGGAAAATTAGCCAATCACAGGGATTGATTTTTGACAACACATTACATCAATTTTTTTCACTGGTTTTTGGTGTTTAAGTGCCGTAAACCTGAAAACTAGCTTACAGAAAACCACAAGATGTCTTAAGCCGAGCTACTTATGGTTTGTTAACTTTTAGAATTGTACGTCTGAAACACAATATCTGGAAAGTTTTCGTTTTGAAAATTGGAGGTAAAAACCCTTCATGTGCTGTGGAAATAAAACAGATTTTATGTTTTTGATTATGTATTTAGTTTTTTGTCAGCCAGTCTGTGTCAGCTTATTTGTGTTTGTCCCTACATGCTTGCTTGTGTTTTCTGCTCACTCATGCCTCATCAGCATCCCATCTGAGGCCCATCTGAGGCCCATCTGGTTTTCCTCAGAGGCTCGTGGAGCTGCAGCCACCCGAGTTTGAAGGCTGGGCCATGGCAGCAGCAGTTCCCCCCACTTACACGTAAGTCCCTGGTGCAAGGTCCTCTGCTAGTAACGACACAGACCGACCATTGTGGCTACTTCCCAAACCTCCCCTTGCCCTTGAAATGGGCTCTGCTGTAAATATGACCTCCCTCTGTGCTTCATCCCTGCATTTATCCTGAAGAAAGAAGCCGTGGGGTTGAGTCACTTTTTCCCCTGCTCCTCTCTTCTTTTCTCTTCTCGCCAAAACCACAAGCAGCGGCTTCCTGAAGATGAGCGCTTTTGTCTGTTCTGAGATTTCTGCGGCTTTAGGCAGAGCCTCCTCTGATGAGGTAACGCTCGGGTTAGAGGAGAGGGAAGAGTGAGGAAAGAACGCTGACGGAGGAGTTGGCTCAATCAAGTCGGACAAAAGGACTGAAGTTTTTCTGACTGCAACTAGTCGTCAACCTCTGTGAAGGGGACGTTACCTAATGACTAAAAACAAATAGTTCTGAGTGTTAAGCCATCAAGGTTAAAGTATTCCCTCCACTAAGTGTACTCATTTTCTCATAAACGCGTTACAAAATTCCCACAGGCTTGTAAAGCACGGCAAATTTGGTAATCAAGTAAAACATGTTATCACTTGTAAGTGTTTCTGTTGTCAAAACAAAAGTATATTGAAAGTTTTGAATATGTTACTAATCAGCTTTTTACAATTGACATGGCAAAAATAAGAACTAAGTTCTGATGCCTCCATGAGCATGTCTAAATGTTTCCGTAAACTGCTGTGGAACTTAGACGCTCCTTCATTATTAACTCATGCAGCTTTAGTTAACTTTCTCATTAGAAAAAAAGTTAAAGTTTTTATGTTCAAGTTCCCACTCAGCTTTCACAGCTGGCAATAAAAAGTTGGACACAGCTTGTGTCTGTGTGAATCTTCGTAATTTACAACCTCTTGTTTTTCTTTTCACTCGTTTGGTGCCAACTGTTATCTGCTCAGACCTCAGGCCTCCTGCCGACAAATGCCACCAAACTCACTGACATTCAGGAGAATCGTTTCCTGTTTTACTGTCGTGGTTCACAGAGGTCCGAGGTGGAGGTCAGCCTCAGCTGTCCCACTCTGAGGCCACAAAGAATGCCACTTCAGATCATAGAAATCCAGCATATTATGGTTTGCAAACAGTAAGATTCTTCACCTTTTTACCTTCAGAAACAGAACGACAGCTGTTCAGCTTCAACATTTCATTTAAAGTTCCGGTTTTTAGGACAACAGATGAGGCTGTTCCTCGTTTTCAGTCCTATGTATTTACATCGGATACATACTGTGTAATATTTGATGTTTTGACAATTTAGTCAAAACATCAAATATTATCTTTAATTAGACTACAGTTTTAAATAATGAGCAAAATATGTAAAACCTGTCACTGTGGGGCAAATGCTCTGATTTAAGACTCTTCCTGTTTTCTACATTTGAGCCCCAAACTGATTAAAGTATTCTATTTATGCTCCAGCACATTTTGAAAGTCTAACAGAAGACTTTTAGGTAAACACTGTTTTTCAAAACAGTTCGATTTGGCATTTAATGCACTTCAGCACAAAAACAGACATTGTTGCAAATGCAGTGCAGACTTCTGGTGACAGCTTGCTTTTCTTTCCCACTCCTGGATTTGAATATGTTTTGTACTCATACTTCCATTAAGGTTGGCAAAAGTTTTTTTCTACACTGTGACCAAAAACCAAAATCCAGTATGACCGTGTTTATTTTCTGGTTCAGGATCAGAAAAGAAGTGAATTTTTTTTTTAATTAATATTTTAGCTTAATTGTCACATCTTTCTCTTTTTTTACTATTAAATGAAGCAAAACAATATATATATTGAAATATAAATAAAATTACCAATATATTTCAAATTATAATAAAAATCTTGTAAAACAGTAAGAAAATCTATGTCGCGCACTACCCGGCCTGATGAAATACAAGATAAATAAAAAACTGTTTCTGAGTATCACAGAATTAGCTTCCCACTAATGCTAAAAGAAGGACAGGAATTCTGGACAAGAGTTTGCTTGTAACACCTTTGAGACTTGTGTCAGCTTCCCCTTTGTGAGCACTATTTAACTGACCATGAAAAAAACGTTTGTTGCAAAACACCAACATCCCACCCTCATAATTACAGTATTCTCATTACTGTAAAAATCCTGGATCTCATTTTAAAGCCGCCATCAGCTAAAATTAACTGGCCTTAATGGCTGCTGATTGCATTCCTGCACTAGCCAACCCCCTCCTCTGTTTTTAGTGATCTGATCATTTAAGTACATGCAAGCATAATTGAGGTCTCCTTCTTGATTAGATTTGCACCAGCTTTTAACAAAGCCTGCTCGAACTTAATCCAATGAGGCCCATTGTGGCGGGAGCAGGGGGACGACATCGCTCCTGGTTAGCTTCAAAATTAACCCCACTGTTCAGCAATTAGAGGCTGGGCTCGTGATGAAGAGGCTGGACTCATAAAACAAAGAGCTTGCAAGATAAAAAGTGCACAGCTGAATGGGGATTTACGAAGTGGCTTTTATTCATTTTGTAAGGAAGCTTGAAGACAGTGTTTAGGTTTGAAATGCTTTGATATTAAATAAATTTTTTGAACAAATTGAGCTCGTCTTCCACAGAAAGTTCATGAAGAATTAGCATCTTACCTGCTGTGGATAGCTTTGTGAATTGACTGACTTTGGAGAAATAGAGTTTATGTCAGACAGGACTGATGAGCTAATGGCTAGTGGATTGCTGCTGTCCTAAAGCAGCTCCAATAAAAAAAAAATCGTAGTGAATCAGAAAAATGCACTTTCTTTTTTTTGATGCCCTCGTCAATTTCCCTTAGCAGTTTTTTCACAGATTTTTGTGGTTATTTGTAAGTTGGACTAGCAGCAGCTAGACCAGGGGTGGGCAATCCTGGTCCTCAAGGGCCGCGATCCTGCATGTTTTAGAGGTTTCTCTGTTCAAACACACCTGATTTGAATGAATGGGTGATTAACAGGCTTCTACAGAAAGTCAGGAGGTGATTCAGTCACTGAATCAGGTGTGTTGGAACAGGGAAACAAATAATGCAGGACAGCGGCCCTCGAGATGTTACGCTCCCAGTGCAGCGTGGGGTCGCAAGACTTTTACAATATTTCCACAAACATAGCTGCATACTTTAAAATCTACAGCAGTATAAAGTTTTTTGTTTTTAAATCAAGGCTAAACATTATTAGCTCATCGATACAATCTGAGTGGACCCACTTCTAAAGTAAATTTACAAACAGCATTTAATAAACTGTCACTCAGCTTCACATCACACTGTTATTCTGGCAGAAAGATGATGAAATTCTTGCCTGATTTGGCTCCAGGCTTCACTGCAGGCGTTAGTCACAAAATTATATAAAGAAGCGTTTAATGTAATACCGACAGCAGGATAAAGGTCTGTGAATCCTCTTTCCTTGAGCACCTGAGACATTTTGGGCCTGAGGGCCTCGTGGGTCGTTTTGACCCAAGGACAGCAGGAGGGTTAAAACAACTGCAATCCACTCTGCTCTTAGCTGCATGCATTCAGACTAGCTGTTAGTATAACTTCAAATTAATTTCTCCAAGCTCAGGTCATTCAATAGGATCACATATATTCTAACAAGATACAAGACTGGGAGGTAGCGGTAGATGCTGTAAAGGACAAGTGCCCCTAATATCTGGCTGCAGTACAGCTTTTAAATCCCACACCTCTGAAGGCTCTTTCAGGAGACAGCTCTGTGAAATGGCCGCACAGACCTTTTATTCTCTCTGGGGTATTTCATAAATCTCAGATGGAGTGTAGTGGGCCACTTTCCGCTCCGATGTGAGCCTTCAGAAATGATGCAGGCAGAGCAGAACTGAAAGAGGTGGAGCAGGACCTGTAAAATGTGTGAATGAACCGGTAATTTTGCTTCTGAGTGTCATTATCCCTCAGAGATAAATCTGTTTGTTGTTGTTTATTCCCATGAGTTGACAGTCATCACGGAGCTGTGGCACCGCTCTAGTTCTTTTCTCGTGTCGCCCGGCCCGGCTATGTTACTGTAACAGCCTGTTAGGGGGCGTGTAGAGAGGACGTCCACACTGAGGGGACAGCCCCATGTCCAGAGTGTGCTGACTGTGGCTCTAAAGATACGACATGGTAACTTCCAAAACAAATCTATGTCCATCTTTATTGACGATTTCTTTCTAACTTTTAACATATAACTTTTTTAAAAACCTCACTTTACGGTGTTTGAAATATCCCTTTAAAAACTCAAATGCCACTAAACCAACTGTGTTCTCTTTCAAAATAAAATAAGCTTTTATACATTCATGCATTCTGACCAAACTGAGAGAAGCCCCGTCCTGAACTCTGTGCCGTCTTAATGTCCAAGACTTTTACACAGAAACAAACATGACACGCTGAGCTGGGCCCGATCAGAACCTGCTTCTCAGCATGGGAGACACCCGTCCATCCACACTCACAGTTAGAGACTAACCCTCCTCCTGACCTGCGGCTCAATCTGCTAATCTTCCCCAGATCAGTCAGGACCGGGACCAAACCACAGAAAAGTCTTACTGGAAATAAGCAGCAACAATTCAGTGAACGAGAGGATCAGCCTGATAACAAGTAATAGTAAATAATCAGTAAATAGATAGTAAATAAATCAAAAAGACCCAATTATTACAACAATTATTTTATTCTTTTGAGCTACATTGATGAAGCTTTTGTTCCTGCAGCCCAGTCTCACAAACAAACCCGAACAGATGGATTCATCCCCACCAGAAGCAGCTAACTCAAGCACAGAATGAAGCAACAACAACAACAACAACAACAACAACAACAACAACAACAACAACAACAACAACAATAATAATAGAGCTGAAGATGACTTGGATTAGGGTGGCACGGTGGCTCAGTTGGTAGAGCTGATGCCTCCCAGCAAGAAGGTCGCCGGATCGCATCCCGGCCGAGGCATTTCTGGGTCGAGTTTGCATGTTTTCTCTGTGCTTGTGTGGGTTTTCCTCGGGCACTCCAGTTTCCTCCCACCGTCCAAAAACATGACTGTTAGGCTAATTGGAAACTCTAAATTGTCCCTAGGTGTGAGTGAGAGAGTGACTGGTTGTGTGTCTCTATGTGGCCCTGTGATGGACTGGAGACCTGTCCAGGGTGTACCCCGCCCCTCGCACTGTGACAGCTGGATATGGGCACCAGTGACCCCCGTGACCCTAAACAGGAAGAAGCGGGTACTAGATGATGGATGGATGACTTGGACTATTCTGTCTCAATAGGAGATTATTCGCCTTTCATTTCAAAGACACAAGACCAAAGTGACAAAATAAAGGAGAGAAAAGAACAGAGGATTCTGTTAACATGAAGTAAAAAAGGCAAAAAAATATGTATATTTTTAATAAGGACACCGTTTCTAAATCTAGGACATTTGACGAAAAAAAAAAAAAAAACTACCTGAGAGAGACGACTTTCCTGTTTTGTCTCCCAGATTCAGTATGAGTGTCAAAATTAGGAACAATTTTTTTTGTTTTGTTTTTTACTCATTCGTGACTTTTGCTAACCATTTGTTCTACGAAACCTCTTCACTTCTTCACAAACAGATTTCAGGGTAAACATGTCGGAGCGCACCTGCTTGTGCTGGAACTAATCCTCAGTTACGTCTGTAGGTCCCTGGATGTCCTGTGATCCGGACCAGAAGGCACCACAGGATAAGCAGGTCTGATAGTTTGTGGACACAAAGATGTTATACAAACGTGTGTGCGTGTTCTTGTATTTGTTACCTTTTTAGGATTGTTTATGGTTGACACACCTACACTGTCAGGACCCGTAGTCCTTGAAGGGACCAGGACCAGTTCTGATATGGTGGAACTTGGGTTAGGTTTAGAACTAAGGTGTGAACTGAGTTCAGGTTACTGGGCTGGTTAGGGTCAGGGTCAGAGTCAGGGGTCAAGGGGTCAATGGTCAGGGTCAGGGTCAGGGTTAGGCTGTAGAAATGACTGTGTGGGGGGGGGCTAAGGATTTCGGATGCAGACTCTGGTGTATCGTTGGAGTACATTTGTCAAAGTCTTTGGATGAGCCTCTAAAATGCTTGGCCTCTTTTCTAACAATGCTTGACTTCCTGATAATAGGGACTGATTTAGTAGACAATTATTAAAAGCTACGTGTTGAGATGTGCAGTCAGAACGCACAGGACATAAAACACACAGAAGTTGATTTATTGCTGGATACAATTAATTTAACCTATGAGTCTTACTCAGTAATTAATATCTATTGGCACATGACCCAATATGCTCATACAGTAAACAGCATAACTCATAACTATGTATGAGATCCTTTAGTTGGCTAAAATACGACTGAAAGGCTCAGATATAAGCTCTGGCTCCTAATAAATCAGCCATAACTAATGAAACCTTTAATTGTGATTTACAGCCTGTGAGCTAAGTGCAGCGGGGAGAAACGGGGGGGTGGAGAGAATGAACAAGGAAAGAAAAGTCAAAGAATGAAGCTAAAAAGATTAACCCCCCAAAAAAACAAAGCAAAACAAAAAAACAAACACAGAAACAATCACAGATGTTATACAAGTAAAATAAATATATTCTAACCATTCCATTCTGCAGGTCACAGAGTGTTTCACTTATTTTACAACAGGTCTGTTTTGTCCAGAAACACTTTATTTAAAAACTGATTAAAAGATGTCAACAAGACTTGTTTATCCAGCCCCACATGTTGGATCCAGAGTCAGATCCAGACTCTGATCCAGGATAATGAAAACAATGAACCGGCAGAACCGCAGATTTAAATAAATGCATCACAATGTTGTCATTACTGTATTCACTGGAAGTTCATGACTTGTTTAGCTGTTCCACAGCAAATACGGTCACATTATTGTTAAAAAAAATGTAACAGGGAAGAAAGAAAACCAAACGGTCTGAAAGATTTGACCTGAACAGAATATAAAGATATCTCCGCAGCACCGGGAGAGAATAAATTCAACTTTTCTGCACTCCTACATACTGCAAGTACAACAAAATATTTTTAATATGTTTCCTTTCATGTTGTTGCATGACTAACAGGGCATTGTTCTTGTGCCGTTGCCTTTTTGAACAAGTAGGAAAAGTTTGTGTGACTAGTTGACAACTTGAGGCAAATTTTGTGAAAGTTTGATGAAACCGATTTGTGACCTTCTAGAGACAAAACCATCCATCCATCATCTGTTACTCGCTTCTTCCTTTCAGGGTCATGGGGGTCACTGGTCCCCATATCCAGCTGTCCCAGTGCGAGCGGCGGGGCTAATCTGGACAGGTCACAAGTCCATCACAGTAGAGACAAAACTTTGAATAAAATGTGATCAAACTGAAACATTATTAGGACACTTTGTGACCAATTTGTTACTAAAAAACAGCAAAAAACCTAAAAAATGTACTTAGAACATGTACACAAACATGGAAAAAATAGTTGAGTGTGACTCCAAATTAAAATTTGTGTACTTTTTAACAGTTTCTTCTCCAACTGGTAAACCTAACATTGTTTTTTAGGCCCTACTTACTACAAATAATTTTTAAACAGGCTTTCTCCAGTTTTTGCTTCTCTTGTTGACGTACAAACCAAGTTTTGTAGATTATAATGAACATTTTTTGAATGCTTTCCAACGTGTTCTCTTATTTTTAGTGGGAAAAACAGTTTTTGAAAAATGATAATGTAGCAGCTTGTTTACTCAAATAATTTAGGTGTTTTTATCTTTAAAGAAAATATAAACAGGAGTGGTTTATGAACACGTGTCCTGTAGAGATCATATGTTAAATGAAATCAGAGGACAGCGATTCCAGACTTCTTGTTGGATTCTGCCTGTCTCTACCGGAGTCTTCAGCCTTAATTCAAGCACTTACTGTGATTCTTTGTGAATAATGGCTTTGGCTGCTGGCTACATTATGACCTTATATAGGCCGAAATGAGACCTTGTTTAACTGGAACAATGCTCATTCTCTTCAGTACAATAAAACCTTGTGCAGCATGGAGAGCCTCTGACCTTGTAGGGCACACACACACCTCTCTATGACTGGGATTGCATATGGCACACACATTTTTTACACTCTCCACTTTATGTCCACATCCCAGGAAAACACTGAACAGAATTTATTCACTTCGCCAGCAGCCTGTTTTTTTTTTTGGTCAGCTGGTCACAGAAGTGTCTCTTTAGTGTTCCATCTCTCTTTGCTCTACATGTGTTTTTTGAAAAGAAGTGTTCAGCTGTTTCAAATGCATCTTATTTAAATGTGTGCAACTGTTTTAAATCACACATCCTTCCCCCTAAATACACTCCTGACTCTAACCCTGCTGATGGCTAAAGTCTGAAGGTATTAATCTGGATTGTGCCAGCCTGCAGATGCTCTTTAAAATAAAAAGGTTTGTGGCAACCAATGAGCATGCTGTCTGACTGACCCTCAGCTACTACCACACAAAGTTTGACTGAATTAGTCAATTCTCAGTTGGTTAAGCTCAGTCAGCTGTGGCAGCCAATTTGAAATGAATCAGGCACAAAATTACTTTGAGTTTCTTTAAAATCTGTCCATTGGTTAATGAGATATTTTGCTAACAGGCATCATTAGTTTCAGCAATGAATGGCCAAGTTTTTAACACAGTTTTCATGTAATCAGTTAGCTCTCAGCGTATGAGCTGTAGATCATACTCTGGTGTGGCCAAATTTCAGCTCAATGTGTGACAAACCCATTTTTGTGTTTGCCAAGAGTCATTTAAGTCTGCTGGTTCATAGGATATTTTGCTAACAAACCCAAACATGCACTCACACAGGCAGCAGTGGGTGATATAAACACTCAGACAACACATCATCAGACAAGCAAACATTGTCAGAGAACCAACTAAACAACGAGGGTTGTCACCGTCTCCTCTTCTCTCCCTGACAAACAGCTCCGTGCTGCCAGCTTCAGTCGGATTTAAACGGTCTGTCCCGAACGCAGAGGACTTGTTGGAACCATCTGTCCACATTTCACATTCACCTCGTCAATAATTAAATAGCAACATGTTGTTTATTGACTGACTGAAAGTAGCCTGCCTGTGAATAATGCAGCCACTTCATGCTAACAAAGCTGAGGAAATCCCCTGAGCTCTGTCTCAGATCGGGAACAAAGCTCATTGTCAGAGGATAGAGAGGCAGCAGGGATTACAACAGGGCCACGCAGCCAAACGCCTTGTCAGTCCTAATCTGTGATTAGGAGGCATTCGGGCCTCCTGGGCGCTCTAAAGCCACCTGTTTGGATGCTGCTGCAGATGATGCTGCAATCTTCAGCTCCTTGTTTAACTTATAAATCTTCTGTTTGCATTAGAATTTACAGATTCTTTTCAGGCATAAAATGCTACAAATGTTACCAAACTAAAATGGATTCATGATTTCCTTAAAATCTGACTTTAAGAGAGTTCGCACTGTACCTTTCTAATCTTTTAACCCAAACATCCAGTCTTTTTTCAAATATGCAGCATGAAGGACAAATGCAGTAACTGACCGGAGAATGATGTTAAATATGTCTGCCTGATGATTGTTCTTAGCTTCGGGGAGACGTCCCCTGAGCCCTTTAATGACTAAAGCTCACTTTTCTGCCGCTCGCCTCCGGGCAAACGTGGTCAGCTGTGTGTGAATGCAGCTATCATGTCACCACCAGCCTTTTTGATAACGTTCTCCAGCTGATGTCATCCTGATTAGACAATCCTGACGATGACACTCCTAAAATTTAAACCCTTCAGTAATCCACAACCTTTGATTCCTTAATCTGCTTGATTTATTTAAACACAAGACAAAAATATCTGTTTAAAACCAGTTTTCATTACTTTTCAACATTTGCCACAGAACATAGATATTTATTTGTTATGTTGGATATGTAAAAAGATGGTGGGTGTTGGACTTTAACTTACGTGAGCAGGAGGAAGCAGACCAAACAGTTCCTTTGAGGCGCTGTGTGTTGATTTTGGTTTTTAAAGGTTTCTCTACTGGTTTTCTGTGAATCGTTGCCACGAGGCAGATAAATGCACATGTGTACTGTATTTGTGTTGGTTACCAATGTGTTCGTGTGCCAGGAAAAATAACGAGCACAAGGGAAGGTGTTGGTCACTACGGCCATTTCTGAGTTTCTGGGGGTCCATGGTTGGCGTCACAGCGGCCGAACACAGGAGTCCGTGTTTGAACCCACCGCACAAACAACACATTCATCTCGGAGCATTCACTTTGATTAATAGTTCCATCAACACGCCTGATGGAGACACGAGAGCTGCTGTTTGCTCCTGGTCTCTATTTTCTGAAGGACCAAATCCTGAAATTGGGATGTTTGATCATTTTGGGAATTAAACTCTGTGGACTCTGGGTTTATGAAAAAGCTCCCAGCAGGAATGTGTGTTGGCAAGTTAACCACTTTCACAAGATCATTTAGAACATTTAAATAAACCATATTTATTTATATTAAAATAAAATGTCTCGCAACACTGAACAAACTTAGATGCTTTATTGTTTTTTTATCTGGGGGATCAGATTTAGGTGTTTAAAAACAGTATTTTAAAAATTGAGAGTGTGATGTTTATAAATTTCTATATAAATATATGCTATGGTATTGTGAACTATTTGAAATTATTATTATTATGTTCAAAGAAAATCCATAGTTAATCAGCCATTCTGTTTCTAGGACAAAATTTAAAACACTTTTTGTTAAATTTAGCATTTATTTGTTTATTTTATAATTATGATCTAAGTTAATTAATTTCTGATTGTTTTCTTCTTTTCCATTTTTTCTGTTAAGCTCTTTAGCGAGCTTGGAGCTTCAGCAGTGCTACACAAGCAAAGACTGATTCAATTACGTATTAAAACACAATACATGATGCAAAATCCTTAAAGTTTCAACATTCCATTTGTGCAGAACCTCTAAATAATTTTCAACACTGTGAGCTAAAATCCAAGACATCCATCTATTTTCTGTATCCATGTCCCATTAGTTTGTCATTTCCCCAAATAAAACCATGACAATGTTGATACGAGAAACACAAAAGCAAAAAAAGTCTAAGTTATTGTGAGCCATATAATTACTTGAGTTATTAAAACAAGATTTATTTGTTGTAATTTCTAGGTTTTCGTGTTTTTCCTGTTACTTATTTGGTGGTTCCTTTAATATATTTTTAGATTTATTCCCTTTGTGGTCATTCTGTTTAGTTCTGTTCTCCTCAATCAGCTCCCTAGCCCCGCCCACTCTCACCTGTGTTTGTAGTCTTGTTATGAGTGTTTCTCTGCTCAGTCCTCCAGTCTTACATCGTACACCATTTCAACGCCACCTCGAGTCTTGTGTTTATTCAAGTCTAATTGAGTGTTTTGTATGTTCCTGTCTGCCACAGCAGTTCTTTATTTTCTATTTTTTGTAAATAAAACTGTTTTACTTTGAGTCCTGTCTGCATTCTGGTTCTGAAACTTGGAATAATAGAGTTTTCAGACAATAATTCAGTTTGCATCAGGTCTGAACATTGCCTTGTGGTTTTAAAATCCGTTTTGAAACAGAGTGAATTCATGAAGCTGCTCAGTGTACAACACCAATGATCTAACAATGACTTGTGTTTACCTGAGAGCAGTGGAAGGATTTACCTGTGACAGCTGATTGATGTAGACCCAACGCAGCATCCGCCCTCTGCTCACCTCCCTTCATTGTTTCACTTAAGTCAAGAAAAGGTCAGAGAATACCTGTGGTTGCGTACGATAAGCACAGTACAGGTATGTGGATCTGGCTGCGGAGCCGAAGAGTTGCTTCTGACATTAAGTTCAAGTTAATAAGTTGGAATTTCACAAAACAAAACTGCTTTTCTTGCTATTGGAGTTGTGACCAAATGGCCTGGTTGTTTGGGTTGCTGGCGCTGCTATTAAACTTTTCTATTTTGGGCAAAAGAAGCAGGAGAAGGGAATCTGTGGCAGAAAACAGTGCAGCATGTGTGTGTGTTCACATTCCACATGTCTGACCTTTGACAGCGTGCTGTTTGCAGCAATCTGGGAAGATCTAATGAGAGTCCAGAAAGATTTCAAAGTTAGGAACGCTCATGTACAAGGCTAGTTTGGCTCTTTTTCTCATCTTATCGAACTGAGGGAGTTTTTCTTTGAGCAACACCCTGTAGCTCGTTCAGATTTACAGGCTGCCTGTAAACACAAACATCTTTTGATAGAAGGAGAACTTTGATAAAGTGGACAAAGCCAAGAAATACTTCAATTAAATATGTGGAATGTATTTTAGCAGCTATATTTTCAGAGTCAGAGTTCTTTCAATTATTGCTTTTTTTGTTCAGCCCTATTTGGTCCTTTTAAAATTTAACTTAAGGATAAAAAGTAAAACAGAAATCCTGCAGGCCAACAGGGACATGTGTGACTGACACTTTACGTGGGAATTTCATAAGGTAACCAGATAATTTTTCTTTGTGTTGGTTTATTTTTGGTGTTTCCTTTAATTAATGATCCTCTTGCCTTTTACTTTTGGTTTAACCCTTGCGCTGCCCTTGGGTTAAAATAACCGACAAGACCATGGACCATTTTGACCCCAGGACAGCAGGTGGGTTTAGTGGAGTTGTGATTATGAACAGAAATTATTAACATAACTAACTTTTTGATAGTTTTATGAGAAGAGAGCTGATGTTCTTTGTAAGGGTTGCGTTGCCGGAGGGTCTTTCTGTTTCCACTGAAACCTTCAGTGTGATCTCTTTCACTTTCTTCTCTTTTTTGTCCAGAAGACAAACAATTCCAGTGAAAGTCCTCTTTTTCTTTATCCTCCAGTCTTTCTTGAGCCCCTTCTCTGTATTTCCCGACTCCCTCTGTTCTATCCTGCTAGGACGGCTGGAGATTATACACCCAATTGGTTGAGTTGGAGGCCTTTGTTGGAGCCCTTCTCTCGCTCCACAAGTGGCAGAGGGGACCTAGGTTGTGAATGGCACTTTGTGTGCTGTTTTTCTTAGAGGGGGCCCTCTCTCATCTGTCACAGGTCCCTCTCTCCTTCCGCGCTCCCACAATGTCTGACTGTTTCTGGCCAAGCTGCCAGGTTCCAGGCCAGATCTGAACAACTCTCGCCTGCCAAATTCTGACCTCTGTTCATGTTTCTTCACTGACAGAGGAAATCTAAGTTACTGTCTTGAACATGACTGCCAATGGAAGAAAGTTAAACCAACATGCTCAAAGAGAATAAGTGAGCTTATTTTATTGTCATTATTATAATAATTATAAAACAGGTTTTCTGCTCAAACATAGATGAGATATGTGAAATGACCTTTCTGAGTCTATGCTCACAAAAACCTGACTTGTATAAGGACGAACAATTAAAACTTCTGTCTGTGAGGTCTGTCTGGGCTATAAAGTTCTACAGAAGGCTGGGTTTTCTCACTTTTTTGCCAAATGTTTAGATGTTTTCAAATGTCATGTGAATTGTACAACACTGAAGTAATGCCACACTACTTCCAGCTGAGCTGCACATTCTGTTGAATATGTTGAGTGAGTTTCTTAAAGCTGCTGGAGGAGGATTAAATAGAAAACTGTGATGAAAACAAATAACACATAAAAAGTTGATTCTATCCTTATGTACTGACACCTACAATGATATAAACATCTAAAGCAAAGTATTTTTCTTAGCTATATAATATAATCTTTAAACAAAGTAGTGATCATAAAGCTACATGAGGATGAGTTATTAAAGGGCCTCCTCCAGTCAGTCACAAAGAGGGCTTTAACAACAAACTAAGTGGTGCTGCTCGCTGCAACCCAATCAGTGGCAGCAGGTTAGGAGTCTGGGCGTTACTGGCCATTTGAGATATCGGTTCTGAGAAACCAAGACTTTAACTTCCACATAAACACAGCGCTAGCAATATTGTCAGCTAAAAATAGTCTGTTCTGTCTTCTCTTGTCTTCTCATAGCTTCAGAGTAGAGTGCCTGAGTAGGTGAAAGATTAGTGATTTATTTATTTGTTGCTTGTCCTGAGTCTCATGAATTCTAACTGGTGAATGGACTGTATTTATATAGCGCCTTTCTGCTCAACATGGATACTCAAAATTCTTTACAGGGAAATCATTTACCCCTTCAGCTGTCTCTCTGTACAAAGCTAATCTAGAGAAATCATTCTATAGAGATTAGTGAGTGCTTTAAATTACATTCATCCACTGATGGGACTCAGAATGGTTTGCATCGTTCAAACAGAGGTAACTCCAAACAACCTGCTAATCTTAGATTAGGTGTCTTGGAGTTAATAGTGACTTCAGACATAGAAATAAACATTCTGAAGCATAAAAAATATGGATTAATCACATTATCTACCTTTTAAGTATGTAGCCTATTTTCCAAACTGGACCAACCATTTGTGAGAAAAACAAACTTTGCTTCTTGTATTTTTTCCTGAAACAATGAAACTGTTCCATACGTAGAAAAAAAAATTTGTTCTCACCATACAGGTAATTTCACTGCAGTGGTGTACTATTAATGGTTCTCCATCGTCCTCGGGTCAGAGTTGAGGGAGTTTCACTTTCCATGCCATTCCACCGGCGACCCTCCTTTAAATTAACCTGCGTTACAGTCATGCTGCATTCCAGCCGGAGCAGTAAAACTCTGACATGTTCAGAGCATTATGGCCCACACTGTCCCCCAACAAAAAGCCTGCTCGTTTTACGAATCACACCCTTATCCATGCTGTTCATGTCCTCTTCCACAAATCACACATATAAAAAAATCCATCTTTTCCTTCCCAAATTCATTTATCTTTAGGTTGTTGCTGCATCTCTGTTCTTGACATCTATCTCATTTATTTGTATGTTGACATTCAGTTTTATTCTCATATCTTAATCCTCTCTATAAATGAAATAAAAACACCAGGAAGTGGCAACAGTTCATTCCTCTTAAACTGAGGGTCATGCTTACATATTATGGGCTGTATATTTCAGATGGACAGTCTCCTTTGATTTACCAAATGCTAATGTTGAAGCTGCAATTTGTTCACTCTCTGATGTGTGTGTGTGTGTGTGTGCGCGTGTGCGTGCGTGGAGAGGCACAAGTGGAACTGCTTTGAGTTGTTGGAGCAAAAACAGTTCCAGTCTTTTGCCCTTAGCTAACTGATATACGACCTGTCACTTATCACCTAGCAAATTGGCTTGTTTCTTTAAAGTTGTGTGTGTGTGTGGCTTTGTGAAAATGTGTGTGTGTGTTTGTGCACATATTTGTATTTGCATTTTTATTTTTCCACAGTGAAACAGAAACTGAACTATGTAAAAAATGTTGAAATAAGAAATAAGCAATTACTTACAAGCCTACGCTCCTTTTTTGTAGTCTGAGGTTTACAATTTTTTTAGTTTCAAACAAATAAAAATTAAATGTTCATACATGTTTATTTTGTGAGCAGCAGTTTGCATAAAAGTACGTAAACTACTTTAAATGAGTCTGTTTACTGTTTTACATTTTCAGCCTACATGATTCACATTGTAAACATCTATCCATCATCTGTTACCCGCTTCTTACTTTCAGGGTCACGGGGGTCACTAGTGCCCATATCCAGCTATCACAGTGCGAGGGGCGGGGCTAACCTGGACAGGTCTCCTGTCCATCACAGGGACACAATAAACATATTACTCGGAAATTTTGATTCAATCAGTTAGTTGGGAACCGGACCGATTGTAGATTAAATGGTAGATTAAAAAAACAATATTATGCTGAAACACACCTTCTATAGACTAATGTTACTGCTGTTTAAATCGTGTTTACCACATGTACATGATAAATAAGAAGATATATAATGAATATAAAAAGTGCATGCTGTGGAATATTATAACAGTTTCTCTTTTAACATCTTCAGCTCTTTGCATTATTTATCACAGATAGTCAGAGAATACTCAGACTGGTTGGTTCTGAAAGGTTTTAACCTTTTGGGGAACCTTTTTACAGCAACACTGGTTTCCTGATGTTCTCATGTCACCTCTGTTTGTATCATTCCTTTATGACAAGACTTCAAATCACACAAAGCAAACCAAGAACACCAAAACCCTTTTCTCTCTTTTTGTTTCTCCCCACTCCTTCACAGAATGATGTCTTCCATGCAAACATCTCCTTCCTTTCACCCACCATCTGAGGAGGCGGAAGTGATTGGTCGGGACAATGAGGCCTGGGATGGCGATGAGAGAGACGGCCCCAAGGAGATAGCCTCGCCCTCTTTGCACAACGAGCTCCACCCAGACAAACTTCAGCCTGCCAGAGAGAACCCGACAGATGCTGAGTGGGAGAATGTCGGCCCTGCTGTGATGGTGAGAAATGAATTACGCACGGAGCGAAGAAACTGACCATGCCCAAACACGAGATATGTCGCTATAACTCACATCTATAAAACAGAAGCGGTTGCTGTGTGGACACAGTGAACACACTTGGGGCATGCACCTCATAAAACACTCATGAAATACATGCTGGAGCGCACAGGGTGTGCAAATTCTCATGCATAATGATGATCATGCACTCTTGTGTGCTCACTTTTAAATGCATATATACACAACCCCCACTGTGGGCACACACACAACAGCAGTTTTCTGTGGTCTATTTGCTGCAGGCAGTGCTGTAGGCAGCCCTCTGAGGGTCCTCCTCCAGAGAGTTATACCCCCAGATTCTTCTCATCTACTCAGCGTGTTTTCAGGTGTTTGTGTGTGGATGGATTGAGGTGGTAGAACTTGGCTTCAGGTTCTGTTGGTCCCAGATGGATGAAGCTGGTTTGAGTTGAGCTTCTGAGTTTAGGAAAGTTCTTGGATAGGGTTTCTATTTGTATCATCATTGTTGCAAAACTAACCTCACATTTCTCAGACAAGTAGTGAGTTACAAAACAAAAGGAAAAAAAAAAGAATTGTATTGTTTTTGTCATTTTAAATAACATTTTTTTATTGTACTGAAATTATAACCCATATTTCTAAGACGTTAGCGCTCAATGAAACTTTATAGAAACTTTGATTTTGCTTTGCTTTAACATCAGGGATCAGAGCAACTTCAAGGTGAAAATATTCCTCAGTCCTGCGAAAATTTTCAGAAAGGGAGTCCTGTAGTTTCAGGCCCGGAAATAACGAGCAGCGCTCCGAGCAGGAGAAAGTGTTGCCTCATTAATGTCAGGACGAGGGCAACCAATTCAACGAGTTCTGAGTAACTAAAACAAAGAACGAAGAACAGTTTTCCTCATTAAGGGCACTGACACTTAGGCATTGAAGCACCTAAATTACTTTTTCAGCTATTATACCTCTGTTTATTTGATAAACATGCATGGGAACTACCGTTTCTTCCCGCAGATCAAAAACATAAATGCCAGGCTAATTGGTGATACTAAATAGTCTTTAAGAGAGAGAGTGAATGGTAGTTTGTCTCTCTCTGTGACGGCCCGGAGACTTGTCCAGGTTAGCCCCGCCCCTCGCACTGTGACTGCTGGATATGGGTACCAGTGACCCCCGTGACCCTGAAAGGAAGAAGTGGGTTAAGATAATGGATTGACTGATGGATCTCTTGAAGCTTTGGGGGAAAAAAGCTGTACGAAAAATGAATACCTAGAGTTTGATTGGGACATGACCTTTGGCAGCAGTCACTTATAGTTCAAGAATAGATTTAGTTCAGTGTATTTGTTTTGCTTCTTCGTATTTCTGACTGCCTGTCATAGTAAGACTGCTATCAGAGAGTGAGAGACACAGGTGTGTGGTTACCATGGGGACCCTTATGAGCCATTGGCAGCAGCCTTTTAACATTTATTTTGATCTGAACTGTCTTACTTAGTCAGTTTAAATATCAAAAGCAAACCCTTTTATCAGCTTAGATTATTACAAGAGTAAATTTCAAATTAGAATTAGTCAATAGAAAGCAATTGATTTGATTTTTGGGAATTGGCAATTTTCTGGTTCATAAATGTTCTTTCTTATTGTTTTACTCTTTTTGAAAACTTGAAAATTTGAAACCCGATTCTATTTTTTTCCCAAAGATTCTATTCAAGTTGCCTTGCTCGAGGGAAATATTTACAAGTTCACACATATTGTCGTGTACTTGCACCTGACCACAGGGTCATCCTGCATGAACCATTCTGGTTCCATAACTCCTTATGTACAGACTAACAGCAACAACAAGAACACGCCTGAACAATCCTGCAGTGACACACTATCCCCCAATCCTCATTACAGAGGCATCTCCTGCTTAAAGACAAAGTGCACAACAGGGCCCCTTGGAGCCATTTCAAGGGCGTCTTAAGATCCTGCTGTTCACCAAAGCCTGTTGTCTTTGAAATATAAGCCTCGAAAAGTTTTTGGAGATCCCCCCACTCTCTGTAAGGAATGGAGAAAGCATCCTGAAATAGCCCCGGTGTTGGGACACCTGTGATGAAGTCTGTTGTGTGGGACAATATGGTCATCTCAACGGGATTATCTTCTTGATAAATATAGACTCTTTGTGCCGCTTGCTTAACCCAGCAGAACAAACACCAGCAGGACATATGTACTCTCTTCATGCAGCATAAAATATGAGGATTCGTCCAATTCTTTTTAGCTAATTCCAACCATTTTCTGAGTTTAGGTTTGCTTTTATTGAAACAAGATTTCATCAGCAGTTTTATTGTGAAAGACTGAAGCCTAATAAAAAAAGTATGAGTATGAAATAGGTATGAAAAGTATTATCACTTGAGATACTTTTGCTTAGCTGCACCTTCTCACCTCTGAGTGCAAATGAAAGCGATCGCTCTTTGTTTTCAAGTGGAACGAAGCAGCTGTATAATGACTCACAGGTAGTTCAACATTTATTTCTGCTTTCATTTGATCTAGAGCCTCCGCTCTGTTCAGAGTTTGAGATTTTCCCGTATGAAAAACGGATGTTAACATTTCCCACTGAGACACAGAGTGGGGCTGTGACCCAAGCCATAAAAAAGATCCTGGACCGTTGTGCTCCTGGTGACAGGTAGATCCAATCCTTAACATGTTCTGTTAGGAGCGAAAAGGCAATCCTACACATGACATTTGTAATGTTATTCTAGTTAGTCCATGTCAATGTCACAGCTAAACATCAGCCAAATCCAAAATAATACTGAAGCTGTAGCAGTAAGGAACTAAACTATTTGTTTTACTGTTTCTTCTCAGGACAATGAAAGCACCAAGGGCTGCTCTGTCTACACCTACCGGACTAACTCTACCTCTCCACCCAAACCAGAGGAGTGTTTCAGGGATCGAGGCGAGCCAATCATCAGCGTCATGTTTGGGACACCAGAGCGCCGCAAAGGAAGCCTGGCAGACGTGGTGGACACACTGAAACAGAAGAAGCTTGTAGAGCTGACCAAGACAGAGCAGGACGGTGAGACTAATGGTTGATTTATACTCATGTTGTCACGTAGCGCAGCGTTGTGTGACTAAACTGAAAACTGTGTGATTGGTCAAAACTTGGTAGACATGTTTATTCAAATGAGGCAGCGTGTGCTTCTTCTGCATATCATTCTGCTGGGAACCTGGGATTTTCCTAAATTTACTGCAATCAACCTTCTGAAGTCTGGTTGTTGGGTCTAATAAAAATGAAATTGCAAGGAGCATACAGAAATTCTGAAATCTGATTTGAATTTGACTGAATTGTTGAAATCTAAAAGTTTCCATGAACAATGTTGCAATATTAACTATTTAACCTATATACAGTGTATTTCTTTGACTGAAGCGTTTTTTTGTCAATCAGAAATAACAAAAAGAGATCAGTCATTAATAATTGATTTTCTAATTTGAGCAATTTATCAACTAAACTAGCATGAATGATTTAGTTCAGGTAACTCCTGCTCATAATTTACAGGATAATCTTGTAAAACTGCAATCAGCCGCTCTTAATCACTGTTGGCAGCGTCAGATCTATTTTTCAGACAGGTTTTCTTCAAACAGAACTTTCTATTAGATCGCAGTAATTCCTGTTGATAGACACATTTTTCTTTTCTTTTCGCTTGCTTTTAAAGTGAGATCGAGCGTGTAGTGCCTGACTGTCTTGTTTTCTTTCTCCTTCAGAGGATCTCAGAACATCTGACATTACAAGTGGTTAGATCAGGATATCAGTGAGTGAAAACACAGGTTTCTCTTTCTCTCCTTCTCTCATCTGACACAGGAAGGCTGCTCCTGGCAAGCCTTGGCTCGCCCCCTTCCCTGCCCAAAGCAAGCCAGATCTAAAACCATCTAACACCCCACTTTACTATTATGTGCAGATAGTAATCATGATGATATTAGAGCAGCGCTTGATCTCACACATTTAGAGGTTTTTACTTTGTTATTGATACAGTAAGGTGGGCCAGAACAGGGCAGCCTGAGGCACAGTGAGCAGAACAGAGTGTAGCTTTTGTCTCTTATCTACCGTACAGAAAATGACGAAAGAAAAACGTGTGTGTGTGTTCCAAAGGTTGTGTGACATCTTTCTGATGAATCTAACAGAATGGTAATTAGGGAAATGCTCAGGCAAGTGTTTCTTTTTGTCCACAATTTTAAAGTTTGTGTGAAATACAACAAAACTGAATTTATCACAAGTTTTCTGAAATTTATTTGGATATGAAATCTTGTGATCTATTTAGTCTTTTGGCAGTGTTAACTTTTCTTTTTTTGTTTGTTAATAATCTATTGCAATAAAATCAACAACAATAAAAAGATACAGCAAGAAGAAACACTTTTTCTTCTCTTCCTGTATTAATAAATTGATTTTATGTATCAAGTGTTTAAACCTTTAATTAGCCCCACTGACATTTTCTAAACAAATGAAGGATTCTGTGATCGTGTAACCTTCCCTTTCTTTTTTTTTTAACCTTCCCGTCCTGCGTTGGTTTCTGTTTTTGCTTCATATGACTTGACATTTATTAAAAGCAGTAGTTAAAATAGAAGAAATGGGATTTAAAAATTTGTTTTTACACAACTGGTTTATTGTCAGAGTTGGATCTTTTAAAGGACATTCTGTTCGTAGGTGCAGGCACCTTGGGTGCAGGTCTTGGGGCAAAAAACATGATTTTAATAAAGACAAAACAAAGTGCTGACGAGGCAGCCAAAAACAAGGGCGC
>JAVKLF010000011.1:1795074-1808931 GCA_034783495.1 Millerichthys robustus | reverse complement strand
AGTTTATTCCAGACCTTCACCCCACAGACTGAAATGCACATTCTCTTCATGGTGGTTCGAACCATCAAGGTTCTGAAGTTAAGGTCTTCCCGGTAGTCATAACCCCCCACTCTGTCAGTGAACAGCTTATAAATAAATCCTCAGCACCTTGTGACTGGATCTTATTTGTATGTTATTATATTTCTAACTGGAAACTTAAAGTACATTTGAGTCTGACAGCAGTGCTATAAAGATTGTGTACCTTTGTGAACTACCATGATGAATTAAACAAAATGGTGGTCAACTCTTTATATGACCTGCAGAGTGTTATGTTCTTTCTTTCAAAACAACAACCCTCATGGTATTGTCATGCAGGTTTGTGTTTTGTCATGTATGTATTCTATAAACTGTTGCTTAAATTGTTAAATAACGACGCTCTAACTATGAAGTAAAGTCTTGTCATGTGCATTCTATGACATAAATCTGCTGTTCATGGTGCATTCTGACAATGTATTGGGTTGAAAGATGGGTAATTTGCAGTGTAGTATACTACATCATTTTATTTTTAATATCTGTGGTGTTTACAGTTCTTTCATGAGCCTGAGGTGATGGTCCAAAGTCAGTCCTCCGTCAGCAACTATCCATGGTCCCATCTTCTGCTTCTTTGGATATTTCTTATTGCTGGTGCCCTTTGTAACAAAATTAGGTAAACAAAGCAACAATTTGTTGTACTGTATTTGATGTAAATAGTGCATCCTACTCCATCATAGCACACGAGCACCCCACACCCTAATTTTATTGTTGGGCAATATTTTATTAATTTGCAAATGAATTCAAACCTTTATTAGAATTCCATGGGTCAGTATCCTTGGAAGGCAATCAATAATAACTTAAATCTAAATGCAGTGCCTGAATAAAGGAAAACAGTGCAAAACAAAATGAAAGGAATTACTTTGACTGCTTCAGTTTCCTTGTCTCTGAAACATTGCACAAAGGCATTTACTTGTTTTTTTAATGCAATTAAAGGTGAAAGAAAAAAATCTACAACACTTTTTCAGAAAGGTAGGAAATGGACAAAGGGCCAATTTTTCCCGTTTTGAACCGAAGTCCTTGGATCTTTTTAAGCGCATTAGTCCCACTAATTAAATATTAAACGTTTGACAAAAAATGCCGGCCTGAATGTAGTTGAGTTGTTTGACTCAAAGACACGGCTGCAGCCTTGATGAGTGGAACTGTGTACGACCGTGAGAGGGTAAAGAACTCCATTGTTGCCAGTCTTCCCTTCATTTGACCTATCATAATTCTTTTTTAATAATTAGTCACCTTCTCCTTTGTGTTTCACTCAGTGATAAAGACAGTAGATGTAGTGATGTGGGGGAAAGAACACCCTGACATTTCTGTTGCACTCATTTAACCGAAATGTGCTTGTTTTTTTTTTCTTTTTCTAAACACATACTAATTGTTCATTATTTCAAATCCACAGATGCCTTCAAGGCCAACTGAACAGCCAAGACTTCAGTGAATTAAGGACATAGTGATTTATGGAAACAATACAACGTTTACTGTTTTTTAAATTGGATTTGAGGTGTTTTCTGACACTCACTCACACCTTACAGAATATCAGGAGAAAATAATCAGGGTAAACCTCATCCAATCAGAAATCTTCTTGCTGTAAAATGAGTAAGCAAACCACCGTTCCCTGCATTTCCTACAAATACAAAAGGTTTTTTTAAATTCAAGAAATTTGGCAGAATACACATTTTTTAAAATCTATTTTGTCAGACAACTGCCATCATTTTGTTTTAAAATTGAAGCTGGGGTGGTCCCGTTGATCTAAATATCGATAAGTATCGATTCCAAGATGAGCATCGGTATCTGCTCATTACGAGCATGATGAAAATGATGCTTTTGCTTACACTTTATTTGCAGTACTGACTTCAATTTTCACAAATAAAGTGGGAAAAAGTCAGTAGTGCAGAGTCACCCAATCATTTGGAGTTGGTCGTTATCCAAAAGCTCTCGTCTTTTTTGTGCCCGAGCAGTGGAAGGTAGTTTTTGCTGTATTGTTGACACAGAATTTAAAATCTTACTTCTAACAAACAAAGTTCTCAACAATCAAACTCCATCTTATATTTTTAAGATTTTCTTGCTCCGTATTTTGCTAACAGAGCACTTGGCTCTGTTAGCCGTGGACAGGTAACAGATTTATATATTAGCCCTGTTGTGGAACTGACACGCTTTATTTAAATTGGATTAAATATTTAGACAAACAACCAATCCAACCTTTCTTTACACACAGGGACCAATCAGACCTACTAACTATCTAACATACATGTTTGGGTCAGAACTCCACATAGAAAAGCAGAGAAGTGAACGTGCAGCTTTTTTGTGTGTGAGGCAACATCTACAACTATTGCGTTGCTAGCATTAACGTTTGGCACCTTAAGGAAGATTGTTGGTTTTATTGTTGGTATTTTGTGATTGGCTAAAGCCTAAAGTGAAATTTGCTTTTTAATATGATGAAAGAAGTCTTTGGTGGTTTTAAGGATTAAACTTGCTTTCCAGTTTCAGTTACTCATTTTCTTATAAAAACTAAAAACCCAGAAGTGTTTGAACATTACTAATAGTGGACTGAGTTGTGTTTAGACTACATTTACCTGTGAGAGCATCTCGTACATTAATGTCATGAGAACATGCATCTGTTGAATTAAGGGTTCATTGACTGTTCTAACCACATGAGAAATGACTGCAGCACCTTTGATCATCACAAACCTCTTTCAAACAGAAAGAAGGAACACTTTCATTTAAAAGTTCTTTGAGCCACAGATCACATGAGAAAAAAATGAACGTTGAAGCTATTAATCACATCGTCCCCTTATATCATTATGTTTAGTTTAAAGTCATGTAACCATTAGATGCTGTAGGCTGGAGTAGAAATGGGACATGCCCACCTAACAGCCAGGATTTTTCAAATGTAGGGTTAACCAGACTTCCCAGTGTGTATTTACCACACTTATATGAAGTTGTATCATCAAATTTTGCTCCTAGTTTTAAATAATAATAAATACATCTATGATAATCAGAGGTGCTGACAAATATTTTGATTCATGTTTTTTTATATTGTGCTGGTGGTTTAGAGGTAACAGATTAGAGTGATTCAAAGCTTTTACGTGTGTTTTACCACCAGGTCTGAGGCACAGAATCTGGCAATCTTTGCTATCAAGCTTTTGTAACAACTAATTTTTACACAACATAAAGAAATGTTTTAATCATGTCTTCAGTCTAGTAATCAGAGTTTCTGTGTACACATGCTAGCTTTTGAGCCCATAAAAAAGCTTGCTGTCGTGCTTTTCTTTCTATGGCAATAGAATAAAAGATGGAGCTTACCCAAGTGCTACAGGAAGTGCTACAGCTAGTTGCTGCTGCTGTTTTAGCACTCACAAAAACCATATACATGAATAAAAACGTTTCCACAAACTTTGACAAAATGTTTGAGATTGGATTTGCTTTATTTGTTTTTCAGCTGTGGTTGTGGTCTCACTCCAACTAGGCAGTAGTTTGTCTACAGAATCTAAAACTGGTAAGATAGTCACTACTCAGAACCTTCCCACAGAACCTCACTTCAGAAATCTTAACTATTGCTTTAAGTTGAAATTGTGTTTTAGGTGCATCCAAGCAAAACATAGGACCACAGTTTTGAGTTACTTAGCAAGAATCTGCCAAAAATTTACTTAGAATCAAGAATCTGAATGTTGGCTTTTTCTATTTTTATTTCAGAGCTAAAAGTGAAAAATTCTATGAAATTATTTTGAAATTTGCAAAAAAAAATAAAAATGGAAACTTCTTCAAAGACACCAATAGTAGTTGTACGACATTATCCTGAGGAACTAAGAAATGTTTCAAATAGCACAACTTTAAAGAGTAAATAAGTTGCAACGGAAAATGTTTTTCATTAGAGCTGTGGTACACACTCAATCAGCCCACTAAAAACCTTCTGCTTTTTATGATCAGGCTCAGTTTTTGTGGCTTTATGCAACTTGGCTGTGAGGACAATTAATTCATTTCTGGCAAGAGCTTTAACACAATTTGCCAAAAAAGGCTTATTGGCCTTATTGACTGTGGTAAAACAAATATTTTAGATTTAACAAAGTGCATAAACTTTTTTAACAGAATGAAATAACAAACAAGGGAAAAGCACTTTTATAGACCATTTTCAGCTTTTATACCATCGTATTATACAGAAAATATGAGTCCCATTATTCAGGGCTTCTCTTCACAGGTGGAGCAGGTTAATCCGCTCATTGGTAATCCAAAGTATTCCTCTTTTTTCTCAAAATAGTAGCTGAGTCGTGCGTTGGCATACCTGGGGGGGCAAAAAAGATCAAATCTGGGTTATAAGTTTACAAATTTTTAGACAACATGTCCAGCACATATTTTAAAATACAACCTTCCTCTTCAATTTAGATTTTGTCTAAATGACTCTGAGTACTTTTAAAATAGTTTTTTGTTTTGTTTTGTTTTTGCTGTGTCTCTGCATGTCTGTGCAGATATCAAATACTGAGGGTTTTCAGACTACACATCTGAAGGAAAATGAACGAGCACAGTGTAATATTTGAGTTTAGAAATTCACTGTAAATTGTTTTTCATAAAAATAAATAATAGAAAGAACTTAAGTCTGTACTTTTCTTCAGTTTTCCTACATGTGTCTGGTGTGTGAATCATCATCAGCACATTCACAGCTCTATACTTGAGGGAACAATAATAGGAAAAAGGGGAAGAAGCCTGCTTAATCTAAAAGATAAAAAGGACAAAGTGAGTTTCGACACATGCTGCTGACGGCCCACAGTGGGCTCTGGATCTCAGTTTGTCAAACCTGCACATGCATTAAGCCTCTATTCAAGAAGGTGATGAGTCTGAAAGCTTCAGAGCACAGCTTCACTGAGAGGAAAGTGGTTTTGCATTAGTTCATCCTCTATTGTCAAACATCTCAATAAATCTGATGTCTGAGTACGTTGTTGCCCTTGGCCATTATACTACACCCTTTGAAATTAAGTGAAGTTTTAAAAGCAAAGAAAAAGGAGGCACAGATATGAGTTTGTCCTTTAATTAGTGCTTTCACCTAACTCTTCAATCTTCATTTTATTTTATTTATTTATTTGCTTTTACTGCTTAGTGAGACAAAAAGATAATTCAGACTCATGCTTTTTCAGTAGCCTGTCTTCCATCACACTTTCCACCTGCATTTATGATTGTTTCAGAGCATGTCTTTTGTTGTCTTCTGTTAATGGAATTGTTTCTTCTAGTTTTGATTAACAAAAACAAATCATCACCCACAGCTCGGTGACAAAGATAAGTGCTGCAGTACTTTATGAGTCTAACCTTTGCCACTAAAATATCGTTAACAACATTTGGAAGAAAACACAAGTAACTCACTGTGCCTTGGCTATAGGCCTGAACAGCGTTTTTTTCTTAACTAAGTTTATTGGGAAGAAGCTGTGAGTTGAAGCAGGATGACTGACGGGTCGTTCACACACACACCTTGAAAAACAAAGTTTGCTTTAGCTGCAGGTCAACAGCTGTTCAGTTTGGGGGGGTGCATAAATAACCTGATACCCCGATCCGATTTTTTGGGCAGCGTATTTGGATCACTCAGAAGAGTTACACTGAGCTTTGACTGAAGAAACAAACAAAACAATTCTTTCTTATTTGTTAATCTGCTCTTAAACACTGTCAAGGATTAAAGTCAATTAAATTAAAACAAGATTTTCTGTTAGATTCATTGAAAATGAGGATTAAGTTTGTTGAAGAAACACTGAAATTTACTTTAATGACAACTTATATTTAAAAAGTCCAAAATGGAGCTGAGACCCTTTTTTGATTTAGCAGAAAGTGAGGGAAAAATGAACTTCCTCCTAAGCAGGTATTTCATTTCACAATGTGCTTTTGTTCACATTCTTTTTCCATTTTTGCTGCGAGACTATTCCAAACAGTGGGGCCTCCTCCTTGTTCATTTCCTCATAATAATGTCTTTGTCAATAAAAGCTGGCTTGGCCGGGACATCCACAAATTTCAAGCACTGACTCACAGACACTTTTCAACACATGAATAAAATCATGTAAGGAAAATAAATAAGGACGGTGGAAGGAGGGTGGGCTCACATTCCCCTTGTGGCTCTCTATTGTCACATCTACATCTGGCCCTGGTTAAAGCACAAGGCCGGGGCGACGCCTGTCACTCGCTGGAAAGTCGGCAGAAATTGGACTCAGGGGAATAAGAGTGGGAGGAAACGTTCTTATACACACACACACACACACACACACACACACACACACACACACACACGCACACTCCAGGTTAGGTCAGTTTTGATCCCATTCCATTAAACAAGCAGGGCATTGTTTGTTCCTTTTTAAATAGAGTTAGATGTTTTAAATTGCTTGTCATGTCGCGTTTTTTTTTTTCCTTTTATATTTAAGGCATCCACCCATCCATCATTTTAACCCACTTCTTCCTCTCAGGGTCACGGGTGTCACTGGTGCCCATATCCAGCAGTCACAGTGCGAGGGGCGGGGCTAACAGGTCTCCAGTCCATCACAGGGACAGAGACATTCACTCTCTCACTCTCACCTAGGGACAATTTAGAGTTAGCAGTTAGCCTAACAGTCATGTTTTTGTTCTGTTGGAGGAAACCGGAGTACCCGGAGAAAACCCACGCATGCACGGAGAGAACATGGAAACTCTGCGAGGTCCCCAGTTGGGATTCAATCCGGCAACCTACTTGCTGAGAGGCAACAGCTCTACCAACTGATCCACCATACAAAACTTCAAACGAGCATGTTGATTGTAAAACCTTAAATCTATTTTCCTCCCAACTCACCTGACCCCACAGTAGATGTTTTGTTTTTATTCTGTTGTTTTACTACAGATTTAGTATGTGGTTTAGTCTCACTACTCTGAACCTCATTTTCTTAGTATTTATTAGTATTAGCATGTGGCTAATTAGCTGTTACATTGGGAATACGCCTGTGTCTACTGAGCCTGTGTACTCATACATCTTCAGACGTTTAATGCATCCTGCCCTTCAGAAACCTGTGAACAGTAGTCCTCTCACATGATGCAAATGGGGGAGATAGTGGTGTTTGCAGCGGTGCGTGGCAGCGCAGGCCATGCGGGTGTTGTCTGTGGTGGAGGAGGAGGAGGGGTGAACTTAGCATCTCCTTACAGGCTCTGAGACATCAATAAATTTGAAGCTGATTGAGATTCTCCCTATATGTCTGTATACTTGCAAAATTTGGGAAAATCTGTTAAATTTATGGACAATTTGTACAACTATATTCTATATATTTTATAATCTACAGTTTAGCCTACAAAGGAAAGAACTTCATAGGTCTACCATCACTTTGTCATGTTTGTGGCTAAATGTAGAAGAGAAGTTCCTTACTTTTATTGTTCACCCATTGAAGTTTTAATTTCACTGTTTCTGCTATTTTAACACAAACAAATCCATTGAGATTAAATACAACCTTATGTTAATTGCTTTATGCCATTATTTATTCTGATGTCACAAAACGCAGTGGAACTTGTGACAGCACGTTTATGTCTGTAAGTGTATATACTTTAGGGGGGAGAGGCAAAGGTTAGAAGAGCTGTACTGAAAAGTGAAACACTTTTCAAAAAGTTACTTTGGTTCCCTGTAGTTATTGTTGCTCTCACAGCTCATTTCAGTTTAACCCTCCTAGTTAAAGAAAGGTAACCCTACCCTGCCTGTGCACTTTAGGACAGCCTCAACCGGTGACTTGAAGCAGCAGACGTCTACATAAGATGTATGTGTAAGTCAGGGCCGACAACACAGGAACAATAGCGCCTCTGTGCTCCAGCACCCCTCTGGATCACATTTCCTCCAAAGCCCAAATCGAAATGTGGCGGGGGCCCTTAGCAAGCGGGCAGAGAAAGCTACACAGAGGGGAGGGTGCCGTGTGTCAATAGTGATTAGGATCATGATCACAACTGTTGCTGGTTTGATGCACAAAGAAAAGGGAGACATAAGTGAAGTAAGAACAGGGGGAAACATTCTTCCTGTTACTCTCTAGTGCCTGATGGTGGCAAACGTCTACAGAGCTTGTTTAAGATTTTTCTAGATTGTTTGGATGTTTTTTTTTTCAAAATCCTAATGAAATTGTGTCTTTCATCTAACAATGATCTGAGATGAAACAGTGACAGAGCAAAAAAATGTTTTATATTTTGCTTGCATGGAGACACGACTTGAAGAGATAAACAAGTTATTTGTTAGGAAGTTATAGGCCTACCCAAGATCTTATTTGTCCAAGTACTTTGCAAAAATGTGTTTGAAAGCAGAACATTTTTGTCAGTTTTATGAGTGTTCACAAAATAGATGTTTTGATTTGTTAAGGACTTGGTCATCATTTTAAATGTTAATCACTTTTACTCTGATAAAATACTTGAAGCAAAAGTCCTCAGGAGACACAATGAATGGTGTTAAAACTTTTCAGTAGTTGCACAAACCTTTGGAAATCAAAGTCAATAGAAGAGTAACGGGACTGCAAGATGGCCCAAAGACCCCAGAAGAAGTTTGACGCCTGGTGGGAGAGAAGAAGAAATTAGGCCCATGAATTTATTTCCAGCCTGGACCTTCAGACATTCAGTGTTTGACAAAATAAAATGTTTGGCAAAAACAAAACAATATAAAGAAGATCTGGATCTGACAGGAATCATTTTTAAAAAAATTACTAAATGCAGTAAGAGTCTTTAATATGCCGACCGTGGTTTGCTGATTATGACTGATTACATTTCAATTTAATATGATTATTTTATAACTAAACATTTCCCTGCATTTATGAGATAAAAAATTTAAACTGTTCAACTTTATTAGCCTGTACCACAACCTTTAGAGTCGGTACAAGCCTAAAAACAATACAGTACAACAAAAAGACAAAGGAAAAAATATGCTTTTTTTGTGATTGTGATAAAAATAGAAACACATTGGTGACCTTTAGTTGCTTCCCAAACTGCTGCATGCCCGCTGCACAGTGCTCAGTCAGAATGACAAACCTTGGTATTGAATGGTTCCCTCCTTAATGGCTTCACTCACTTAGGCTTGCAGACTTCCATGCCTCCGTAAATTTCTGTTGTTCTCCACCCGTATTGTAAATCTTCATGGTAAGGCCACTAATAGCAAGTTCTAATCAGATCCAGACAGGCCTCTGTGCTGTGGCCCAGTGATATAATCACATTTTTATTTGACAATCAAATAAAGGGTGGAATGGAATACTTGAGGCGTATTGTGTGGTTTTTCTTTGACTTTTTTCCTCTTCCAAACTGGCAGATTTTCATCACTAATCTGTCTTTAGTTGGGGCAGAAAACATTAAGCATTTTCCTCATCATGGCTAATAACTGCTCTGTATTAGAAGAGCATTAATCTGAGCGCTGAGCAGAAACAGAGTGACAGAGTCATTGAGAAAAAGGCAGAGGAAATGTGCAGTGATATCACAGCCACGGGCCTCGGCTTCAACACGAGGTTTCTACAGAGAGGAGAACTTGTAAAGGCCCTACTGTGTTTTGGCAGCATTTGACAGAAGTTACGATGAAGCAGCAGTTTCACGCTGCAGATCTTTTGGCAGTTGGCCACACTTTGTCAAAGCCATACGGCTTCTTTCAGCGCAGGCTTATTTTCAATAAACATCTGTGATATTACCAACTCAGACTCAACTATAGGAGGAAAACAGTGTCTGCACACAAACAAGGTTTGTAACTTTTCCAGAGTGGGCAGAAGTATGTCTTGAAATTACTAATCTATGGCCAAAAAGCTTTTATTGACATATACTATCGAATGATCAAAAACTACATTTCAGCAGCTTAAAATAATTATTTGATTCTTTGTACAGAAGCTGCTGCTCAGCCTTATGAGCAGAACCTTCTCAGAGTGCTGGGTCATGCTCACAATAACAGCATTGTGAGAAGGGGGACAGTTGGACCCGGACCCTGTTTAACGACGGGCGGGTTCTCTGCCTTTACTCCTCTCCCAAACCAATGATCCTATCATGGTTTTAAGATTTCTGACCCACATACAGAGAGATACTCAGGAGGCAGGTTGAATAGAGAAAGATGTTTATTGTGAGGAATATTGATTGTACATGAGCAGGGTTCAGTGGACGGTGCACAGGATCACTGGAGAGAGGAACAGGAGTTAACTCCTGTTACACAGAAGTGGGGTGGAGGCAAAGGCAGGGATGTATGCAGGGGAACGTGAGGAGTCTGCGAGCAGAGTTGGTGGATATGCTCAGGAGGGATTGCCATGCTGGTGTAGGCGGACAGTCCATGCAGAGGGAGCAGTACCAGTCATGACAGCGTGATAATCCAGGTGAGCTCACGAGGAGGCAGAAGCACGGAACTTTGCCGGTGGAGGCTTGAGGACCAGGTAAGGTTAAGTGGTGAGTATAAACCAAATCTGTGGGAGGAGATACAACAATTGTTAATGTCTTCTCGGGAATTGCTATGGTTCAGGAGAGGCAAGAAAGCTACTATGCGGTAGGGTAACAATCTAGCAAAAAAAAATAACTGGCGTCCGCTCCCTTTAAAACCGGTCATCTCAGGTTCTGATGAGCTGTACCTGCGGGGAGGCGCAGCTGTGGCAATCACCTCCTGGTGCAGGAAGGCTCAAGCAGACTCTCAAAAAAACACACAGGCCCTGATGGTTCAAGTGATCAATCTGTCCATTTGTTTGTGGGTGATAACCGGAAGTGAGACTGACCTTGGTATTGAATGCTGAGCAGAAATGTTTTCATACTTGGGGAGGTGAATTAGGCTCCTCAATCGCACAAGATCTCGGGTGGGATGCCATGCAGTCGGAAGACGTGTTTCACAAGGAGCAGAGCTGTCTGGAGGGTTGAGGGAAGTGCTTGGAGGGAAACCAGGTGACATGCTTTTGAAAAATGGTCTATGATGGTTAGGATAGTGATCATACCTTGTCAAGTAGGAAGTCCAGTAATAAAATCTACGCCGATCTGTGACCATGGTCCTTTGGGTATGCTGAGGGGTTGAAGGAGTCTGGAGGGTGGTTGATTGGTTGGTTGTCTTGTTATAGGCACAAATAGAACAGGCTTGTACATATTCCTTGACATTTTTGTGTAAACTTGGCCACCAGAACTTGCAGGAGATGAGTGCTATGGTCCAACTGGAACCAGAGTGACAGGAGAAACATGCTGTGTGGAACCAATGAATTACCTGTGAGTGGGTAGCTGTAGGGACAAACAGGGTGGTCTGTGGTTAAGGTCGTGGATCTGGGTCAGACAGAAATGCGCGGGTGACAATGTTCTCAATTTCCCATGTTACCGAGCCGAGAACACAATAGGAAGGGAGGGGTGTTGTCCGAGGACAATTGGCAGGACAGGCATCTGGCTTGACACTTTTGGAACCTGAGTAATAGCTGATAGAAAGGTTGAATTGTGAAAAGAACAGAAACCAGCGGGACTGGTGGGGGGTTGAGACGTTTGGCAGACTGGAGGTATGACAGGTTCCGGTGGTTGGTCCAAACCAGCACTAATGTTCGCCTCCCTGCAACTAATGGTGCCACTCCTCCATGGCCAATTTTATGACCAGGAGCTCCCGGTCGCTGACATCGTAGTTTCTCTCAGGTGGAGTTAGTTGCCTGGAGCAAAAAACACAGGGGTGAAGATGGCTGCTGGGGCCAGACTGCTGGGAGAGTACAGCTCCGACCCCAGGTCTGAAGCATCAACCTCCAGGATGAATTGTTTGTGGGGGTCGGGCTGTACCAGGACGGGAGTGGAGGAGAACTGGGCTTTGAGGTCGTGAGATGCTGTTTCAGCTTCGGGGGTCCAGTGAAAAGGTTTGTTGATGGAGGTGAGTGTTGTGAGGGGTGCGGCTACCTGACTATAGTTACGAATGAATCAGCAGTAAAAATTGGTGAAGCCAAGGAAGCACTGAAGTTGCATACGGGAGTCAGGTGTGGGCCATTTGGTAACCGCTTTTACTTTGGTTGGGTCTCCACAAACCTGTCCGCCCTCAAAGATGAATCAAAGAAAGGTGACTAGGCTGGTGACATGCGCACATTTCGGCTTTCACAAATAGACAGTTTTGCAGAAGGTGTTGCAGGACCAGGCAGACATGACGGCTGTGCTCGCGTCGGTTTTTAGAAAAAAAGAGTATGTTGTCTAGGTAGATATAGACAAAAACATTGAGGAAATCAGGGAGTACATCATTTATGAGTGCTGGGAAAACAGAAGGAGCATTGCAAAGACCAAAGGGCATGACAAGATGTTTAAAATTACCAACCAGTGTTTTAAATGCTGTCTTTCACTCATCTCCTTCTCGGATGTGGACAAGGTGATATGCATTGCAAAGATCCAGCTTGGTGAAAATTTGGGCATTGTGTAGGGATTCAAAGGCTGAGGAGATGAATGGCAGTCGATACTTATTTTTAATTAGTAATCTGGTTGAGACCACTGTAGTTGATGCAAGGGTGGAGGAAACCATCCTTCTTGGTCACAAAGAAAAACCCAGATGCCAGGGTTGAAGAGGAAGGGCGGATGATTCCAGCTCGGAGGGACCCAATGATATCGTCCTCCATTGACTATCTATCTCTGTGGGAGTTATTATACAGAAGGTCGATCACACATAGGGGCGATGAGGTTGTAATGAGCAAGCTTTGTCCTCGCTGAAGTCCTCCCTCTAGTCGTGGTACTCGGTGGGAACTTTGCTGAGGTCGAGAGAGTGAATAGAGGATGGGGTCTCGGGACCGCACCTGTTGGGGACAGCAGCATGCAAACAGGTGGAGTGACAGTCAGGGGACCAGGTCTCGATAGGTCCTTGGGTCCAATTTTTTGTGGGGTTGTGCTGCCATCGCCAATTGAACCCAAGAATAACTGTTGGCTGTGAGAAGGTGAAGACAAATAACGTAAGCTGCTCATGATGGTTACCAAAAACAACTAACCTGAGGGGGGATATATGGTGGGTGATGTGTTGTAGGGGTCTTCTGTCTAGAGCGGTGGCGCTTAGGGGTTTCAGGAGCGGGTGGATCTCTAATCCACACTGCTCCACCAGTTCGGTTTCAATTCAATTCAATTAAGTTTTTTTGTATACCGCTAATTCACAACATATGTCGTCTTGAGTCACTTTACAGTCCACCATGGACTGAGCAATAAGTGTCTACGAAGGCGAGAGCTTACGGTAGCAATGTGACACGGAAGTGGGGAGCAGGAGAAAGGCAGGGCTGTGTGCAGGAGAACGGTGAGGAGTCTGTGAGCAGAGTTGGTAGGAGGGACAGGACAGGACAGGCTGTGCAGAGGGAGCCGTACCAGTCGTGACAGCATGAGAATCCAGGTGAGCTCAAGAGGAGGCAGAAGCGCTGAGGACCAGGTAAGGTTGAGTGGTGAGTATGAACAAGATCTGTGGGAGGAGATACAACAATCGTCAATGTTTTCTCTGGAATTGCTAAGGCTCAGGAGAAGCGAAAAAGCTACCACGGTAGGGTAACAATCCAGCAAAGGAATGACTGGCATCCGCTCCCTTGACAGCCAATCGTCTCAGGTCCTGATGAGCTGCACCTGCGGGGAGGTGCAGCTGTGGCAATCACCTCCTGGTGCTCAAGCAGACTCTCAAAAAAAAAAAAAACACACAGGCCCTGACAGATCCTCCCTTCATCCCTTAAAGAGTGACTGCTGGTCTGATGATGAGACCCGGTCTGATGATGAGTCCCGGTCTGATGATGAGACCTGGTCTGATGATAAGTCCCGGTCTATGATGAGTCCCGGTCTGATGATGAGACCCGGTCTGATGATGAGACCCGGTCTGATGATGAGACTTGGTCTGATGAGGAGTCCTTGTAATGAAGGTCTTCATTA
>JAVKLF010000011.1:1737187-1752493 GCA_034783495.1 Millerichthys robustus | reverse complement strand
CTGAAAGCAGGGGGTCCTCCTGCTCCACCTTCAGAGAGCGAGAAAGACAAATCTGCCACCATTTATAGTAAGTCACAGACTGACATGTCTGGGAAGGAGATGGAACAACTTACACTTATGCTGCAAGTTCGTGTGCACATAGTTACACTGACTGGGTTGTAAATAAGGTAAATGAGAATCTTCCAACCACTTTGTTTTTACTGCATGGGATTTATGCAAGACAATCTGACTTATTTTTCTGTTTTATTTCCTGTCTTATTTTAATCTAGGCCTAAACTTAGTGACTGGTCCATGGAGAGTGTTGAAGCCACAAAAAATCAACAGAGCATCCAAATTTTTTGGGGTGTTATGCTGGCTTATTATTTGGTTTTGGAAAACAATCTGGTTTCTAAACAATTTTCAGGGTACTAGATTTTGTGGGTGGAATAATGAGTTTGAATGGATGGGTTATAAATAAGTGGAAGGTGTTAACCTGTTTCTTTAAATGCACTCTGCTTCATTCGGACTGTACCTTGCAATTTGTCTGTGACAAAATGAATTTCAGATACACACTTATCTTTTATACTTTGTGATCCACCGTAATCAATTACTTTAAACAGTATGAGAACTCACTTCCTTGTCTACAATGACATAATTCCAGTGCTGACGGAAGAGGGACCACCCCCAGGGGGTGGGGCCAGGGTTTTCTTGTAAGTAAAGTAAATGAAACTTTATTCATATTACACTTTTCCAGGTAAAAATCACAAAGTACTTCAACAAACAAAAGAAATGCACAAAACAAATTTAAGCTAAGCAGATTTAAAAAGATAAGTTTTTAGTTGTCCAACTCTTTTGTACACTTAAAGATTTGAATAACTTTTTTTTATTTGTCCTGATACTGAAAATGGAGGAACTAGTGGGTTGATTTTGTTTTTCTCATGGCTGTATGTAATTAGAAAACAATATGAACAGACGAGACAGGCTTTCAAGAAAACTGTGACTGATTATTATGTTGTTGTTTTAAACAGACAAATGGGTTGGGTTTGCCATGAGTCTGTTTAACAGTTTTATGGCTTTTGTAACACAGCACCACATTGGCTTTTGACTGAAATCCCTCGCCACATGCTTTAAAACAACAATCATAAACTATGTTCTTTTATTGGCCAGCCAAGCATCACGTTGGCAACAGCATATGTTTGTTTATGTTGCCGTCTGGTTTGGATCTCTGTATTTAGTTCAGACTATTCCTGCGTCAGTGTACAAATATGGAATTCACTGAACAAACTGTAAGCAGGAAGGAGTCCAATGTCTGTGGTGCATAAATGACACAGTCTGAAGTCTGGCGTCACCGAGGAGCAAATAAAACAGCTATCTGAAACTCGACATTAGAAACTGCAGCCTTTTGGCTGACTACATGGAAATCTGAGCAAAATGAGCTGTGAGATTTTGTGGAATGACCATTGTGGCTTTGGCTAAAGACAGAACCAAGGACATTCTCATCCTAAGAAGAAATTAAGATGAAGGTATTTAGAGACCAAGCTGAATGTAAATGCCTTTAAAATGTTGCAGAAAAACAAAATGAAAATAAACAGAACTCTATACAACATTGAATTACAGCCTCAACCAGGATTACTGATTGGCTGTGGTAAGATGTGACAGATAAGCTGTCTGAATGGTGAAACATAAACATACGTAAAAGCATGTCGGGCCATGATCCTCCAGGTAAAGCTCAGGCTTCAGCCGCTCCTGAAAAAGGCAGCTCACAGAGATCATTTTGGCCGCTGACTGATGCTGGCACCACATTCACACATCTGACTGGCAGATGTTTCACACGTCTGATGTGCAGCCGGAGCAGAATCAACAAAGACGTAACACTCCAGGTCTGTTTCTGCCATTCTTCAGGCTAACTCGATTGTTTAACTGAACTGTTGCAGCAATTTGCACGTGTTGGATTACATGCACCATAAAGTGTAGAAGTACAGAGCTGCAGGCGTTTCTACAAGACATTACGCAATGTTTTCTTGTTACACTCTACATGCATGCTTTTCCTGTCATCTGTTTACACAACTTTTCCAATAGTCCCACATCAGATGGAAGTGAGCAGTGACAACATGTTGTAAAAACACAATTAAAGGAGTTTTGTACATGTGAGATATGTGTGATTGTTTATGAATGACATCACAGCTAAACTCTTCTGATGTACCTGCCTGCAGAACTGATTGAGAGGAAAATCACAGCTACTTTACTTTCACCCCATCAGGATTTACAGAACCGAGATAGCTGCTGAGACGATGTCATGATTTAATTAAACCCTAAAAGTCAGATACAGCCTGTGTTTATCTCAGCAGCCTGATATTTATCATCATATATTTATCTCCTAAACAATAAAAAGTGATTAATGACACATTTTTTGTGTAAGCACTGTATGAAAGTTGCCATAACTCCAGCATCCTTTCCTGCACAGAAGCGCTGCCGTCACAGTGAAGAGAAGAAGAACATCTTATTTCATTCTGTCTAGCAAGACATCTGGGTGTCAACTTCTCTCTAATAATGTTATGTCCTTGGTTTTTTGTATTCAAACATAAATACTTTATTGCCATTTTTACATTGCAAGGCCCGACCCGGCCACAGTCAGCCCGGCCTTAGTCTACCTCGACTCTGGTTAGGTTTACTTTGGGCGGTATTGTCATATCAAAAAGTGAGGAATGAAGGCATTTTGGATCTTTTAGCAAACACAAAATATGTCTGAATACCACCTATGGAAGCTAGGTTGAACTCTTTTTCTGACAACCCCCACTACCTAAAGCCACAGTGACTGGGTGTCCACCTGACGTGAGTGCACAAAGAAACTACAGAACCAAAATGATCCAATTCGGCTGCAACTTGCCTCATCGGCAACGATGAGAGCGAGGTGCTCTGTCGGGAGCTGCTCGGAGGCGTTGACGTTCTTTCCGAGGCCATCTTACATCAGCTCGGTATCTGAAACGCAAAAACAAGCAACAACGTCACAATGTGATGTCATCTTCCTGTGATTGTAGAAGTTTTAACTTCAGTAAACATGTTAGCATCAGTGTCACACATACACTGTATACTTTTCTTGCCACTGCAGTGTAATCCAGCACAATATCTCCTTATTGATCCGTCTCCAACCATTCTATTCTTGTCCTGTCTGTTTTTTTCCCCTCCAAGTAATTCAATTATGAATAAATCTCCCTGTTTTAAATAGCTGCAAGCCACTGGTGTGCCAGTAGAATAATATTTCTTATCTTCTAATTTGTTGGCTGGCTGCCAGCCAGTGACTCTTTTTTTCCCCATTTTTGAGCCTGAGCAAAAGGGCTGACGCTTTTAAGTGCCCACAACTTTATTCTGTTGTTTTATTGATGTATCCCATTTAGATTAGTCAATTTTTCTAACGGGTGGAGGCTGTAGATGCCTTTCTCCTGACCAAACCGTGCCTTAATCCTTTTAGGTAATGATATCCTTCAGTGGTGTGGTTACACGTTTCCTTTTTACTGCTGGGCACAATTAGCAGGTAGTTATAAAATGAGATCTTTGTTGCACATGCACAGCCGCTCCAGCTTTATGTTTACTAAACAATTTTCAGCTCAAATGATTGAACCTTTAAGGCGTCTTTGATGCAGACAAAGAATCTTCCAATAATGCCAGTGAGATGAAAGGAATGTGAGACGCCCGCAGAGCAGCACTAATTCACTTCCACATCTGCAGCCTTTTTTTCAATGCTTCTGTGTTCAAGCAGAAATAACAACAGAACTGATCAGAAGGGTTGGAAGACTGACAAACTATGACAGTAAAATGGTTTGCTTTGGTTGTACTCAAACAACAGGAATTCCATAATCATGAGCAATCAAAAAAAACTTAGTGATGTTTAAGTAACAAAAGAGGCTTTTTTAAAGCTCTGGTTGTCGCAGTACCCAGATGAAGAACAGGTGTTGGGACAGACTCACGATCTACACAAAGGTGCAAAAACAGAGGAAGAAAGGGGCGGTGGTGTCTTTTAACTGCAGTCTTGGCATGTCTCCTCCTCCAGGGCCATTATCAGAAAAAGCATCAGAGCAATTCAAACATTATACCAGCTCTGTGCCAGCACCGTGAAAGACTAGTAAACCTGGACCTGTTATAACAAGGACAGTAAAAACATCTATTACATTTGGGAAAGTGTTAATAAATAAAAAAAAATAAAAATGGAACCAGTGATGTAACGGTTAAATGTCTTGATTGTCCAGCTCCAATAAAAGTGTAGATGATTTATATCAACCGTATAATTGATGACAGGGTCAAAGCCATCAAGTCCCAGTTGCAGTAGATTCCATTACGTGTCTCCCTGGCTCATTAAAGGGCTCTTCTGTGGATTACCCTATTAATGAAGATGAGTTGTTCAAGCAAGAAATCTGGTTGTGAGCACTTTGAGCACATCGCTAAGAGCTGTGTGGAGAATCGTTACTCAGAGAGCGATCGCTTTCATTTCACTGTCATTGCCCACACTCTGATGTAGTTTTTTTGGTGCTGTTTGTCTTTGAACTATTTAGTTTTAGTGTTGATATTTTTTTATGAAACTAAACTTTCATGTTTCAGTCATTCTGAAATGCTTACTTCCTAAAAGCAGAAGCATCACAGTTTGTCTTTCCTCCTCAGGCGCACCAAGGCTGCAGGTGCTACAGCTTCCTGAGCACACGGGGAGCTAAAACATCGTTTTTATTTTTTTTTTGGTTTTATTATTTTGGTCCAGAACATTTGCTCACATGTCTGGGTTGAACCCTGAACACAACAGTGGGTTTCCCCTTTATGTTGCCTCAGTGAACATCTGCGTTGTGAGAGAAACAAAGAACTCCTCTGTTTGCGCTCCACGTCCAAGTCGGGTAAAATAACTCAGTGGCTTCTGTTGGACAAATCACCGGGGTGTGCAATGTGATTTACTGTAAAACTTGTTTTTCTTCTTAGAATGTATGTTGAGGGGGGATTTAAAAGTTATGTGCATGTTTTTGTCACTTAGTTATCCAGTAATGTTTCAGATTCTTTCTGTATTTTATGTCAAAATCTGTCTCAGTAGGTTTATTTTATTGGTTCAACCACTTTAAATGTGATTTTTTTATTGTATTTTTGTTTCAGCTACTAACTGTTCTAAAGGAGTCTTACATTTGTAGTATTGTAAAAACTTGTGACAAACCTTTTTGTGTTTGTGGATTTAGGGTAACATGGCACTAACAGCTTCTCTTACACATCCAGTACTGTAACAGGCATCGAGTTAGAGACAATGTTGTATTTATTATTTTACAAAATATATTTGGTTAAACCCAACAAATGAACACAAAAACCCATTTGCGAAGAAACAAATTCCACATTATAGTGGCTACGCTTCATTGTGCCAACAGCAACAGATTTCTCATTGGCACAAACAAAAAAATCAATCATTAAGGAGAAGCAGGAGGATAAAGCAAAACCACTCACCATTCTGAGAGGCCAACACTAACTTCACATAGCATGCTGGGAGTTCAAGAGTGAGTCAAAGTGGTAGACTCCAATTTTAATATTCCCCATGGTTCAGAGCCTCTCATACAGTTCCACATCTTCATTTCAAAAAAAGCTTTGAACAACCCATTCTGTTATTCTGACTGAAGACAGGGTTTACTCCAGAAGTTGCGTCTGGTGGTTAGGCTTTAAGTGAAGGGCGCTCCGGGCATTGATGACTCAGCAGCGTGGAACGCCCATCACTGAGCTGAAGACCAGGCTCGTAGGAGAGGTTCCAGTTGGACCACAGAGCTGTCATGTGAGGACAAAAACAGAGCAGGATGGGTACGGCTTGTGTGGTTGGGTGGGAACAAGTTGGCTGTGCTGAGCACTGGGTCTTAACATTCCCGTCCCACATATGCAGAGGGCCAGCTCAAAGTGGGCCCTTGTGCAACAGAGACATCCACACAAGGAAAGACAAAATGCCTGATATGAATTGCTTGAACTCTTTGACGAGTTAACTCAAGCTTTGCCAGAAAAAGCTGGAACTGACATTTTAATATCCTGACATTTATTTTCGATGAATGTTTTTCAGTTTTACTCTAAGCCAGGAAGCTTAAAAACCCCAAACTTTTTTTGTGTTTGGGTCCACTACCTTTCACTTTTTATGTGTTTTTTAATGCCTTTGAAATGTCATTCCAGAGTTGATTAACCTATACATTACTATTGGAAGGTGTCTCTATTTACTGCAGTAAAATAAAGATTTAGAGTCTTTATGAGAAAATTCCTATAATAAATGGACATTGATTTTATTTCAATCACATTTTTTATTTGAGTTTATATATTGTTTAGAAGGCATTGACTTATAAAAAAATAACATAAACAATATAGACGGTAAGGTAAAATCTAAAAAAAAACTTGCTTAATATCATTAGTTTGCTCAAAAACAGTCTTAACGTCCTCCTATTTATTTATTTATTTATCATTTTCTACCTAACTCTAGTTTAGTGAATAAAACTACTTATCTTGACAAATACTGTAAAGAATACTGTTAGTTTTTATATAATGTATGTCTGGTGATGAAGTAAGAACCTTCTGCTTTTATCTCCGTGAAGCTGAATGTAGAGCATTCCACAGATAACACTGGCATGGAGAAGCTATTTTAAGATTGATGAAATATAGCGGCTATTTGGTTAATATTTTAGATAATTATAGGAATGGTTTTCTACTTTTTATAGTCAGGTGTAATGTGTTTTAGTTTTTGGGCTTCTTTTCTTTAAAATCTTTACTGACAAAATTAGTGTGTGTTTGTTTTTGATATTGTTAGGACCACAAGAAGAAAGTTACAAATTACATTTACTTACTCTTTTCTGCAACTGAGTAATAAGTTTGAGTATTTTATACATGTAAGCTTTGGGCAAAAGCTACAACATTTAGTTAATTTACTGGTTTTGTTTTCTACCAGCTGCTGTCAAACCATCCATTAAGTTCAACAATTAAGTGTACTGTGAAGATTTTATGGGCATAAAACAAACAAACAAACAAACAAAAACAAGTGCCACAAAGCTTTGGAAAGTAAAGGAAAATGCAGATTGTTGTGTTCTGCCCACATTAGCTCTGTCACCACATTCAGTCATTCTAAAAGTGTTTTTTCTTAACCATGCTTAAAGCACGTAAGAACCAATTTGTAACCCCTTTCCACATCATCAAGTTCAGAGTATGATTTTGTCATGTAAAAATCAAAATCAAAAGTAAATCAGTAAAATCAAAGCTTGTATTTAATCTGCTTTTAAATACACACAACATGATATTCTGCTTCAGCCGAACAGTGGGCTGGATAATGAAGGGAAAACAATGTCAGCATGCTGACATGTCTCAGGCAGGCTGATGGGCTTCGGTAGCCTCGCAGGTTTCAATGTGACACTCTGTGATGTCAAGAATAAATGTGTAGGAGGAAGGAGGGAATGCAGACTTCTGTTTTCCATAAACTTTTACTACAATAAGTAGCTGCTTTTGGAATGGAAAGGAAATCAAGTTAAAAAGAAAACAGAAATCCTGAGAAGACAACAGTCAGAAGTTACACAAGTAAGAAGAAAAAAAGCACAAATACTTTTGTCACTTACAGTTCTTGAAGGAGAGAGGGAGAATATGTTGGAAAGGTTCAACGTAAACATTTTTATTTTACATGAATATACACAAAAGACTGCTTCATAAACTCAACAAAGACCAAAAAGGTTATCTTTGTTCTGTGGGCTTGCAGTACTTATACTATCTGTCTTCCATAAAGTCTGAATAGTTGACAGAAACTAGGTCCCTTTCAGAGATGCTGCCCACGCAACAGCAATGGTTCAAGTCCAGGTTGAACCCCCTTCTATTCTTGTCTTGTTTCTCTAATTAATATTTCTGCAAACATCCTAAAACCAACACTTCATCTAACATCCCTATAATAATGCTCAATTTGATCCCAGTCATTAGAAGCATGAGTCTACGTACAGATCAATCATTTATTGATAAAAGCAGCCTAAGATTGGCATGGCGCAGTCACTTTATGACCCAGCTCATTGGGTTCCTACACAGACTAAACAACAGATGGTAGCTGAGGATTTTATTATTTCAAACAGCCTTTCTCTGATAAAAAGCCAACGGAGCACATATCAAGCAGCAACTGTAGAGGTGGTCTACCCTCAAGTCAAGATCCACCTTCAAGATGCCTGTGCAAATTCAGTTATCCAGGGCATCGCAACAGCAACCAGGCTTAAACTGGAGGCAACCGGACTTTAGATCAGTTCTTTTTTTTTTATAAAAACTTTTCGACACCGATCCAGGAGTCTTTGTTAATCCTGTCAGCTCGCACTGACTCTGTTTCAGCCTTTCTGTGAGGTGGAGTTGACTAAGCCACCTTCCTGTTTACAGCACACGTTTGAATTTTACCGCACACACTTTTGCTTTTACCTGAGATGCTCAGCAGATCCAGAACATAATGTCCTAAGTTTTTCAAGAAAACAAAAAGACTTTATTTTTATCCAAGTTTACATCAGATACTTATAAAGTTATCCTTAGTCCACAAAAAAGCACCGTAAAATAGTTCTCCAGACATTAGTCAGAGCTTTCTTTAGCATGTCTAAATTACCATCTTCAGTCTCTCTGTATGATTTTTGGATACAAAAACCTCAAATCTTTCCAGTGTAAAAAAACTCCACTTAAAGAGATGATTTCCTTGTAAGGTCAAAAACAGTGTAGTCAGTTTGGGTTTGGTAACATTCTGTCTTTGGCATAATAATATGGAAGTTAAAAGCATTTTCCTCATGGAGTTTCCAGGCAGCATGTGCATGTTGATGAGATCAGATGGGGTCAAGTTGCACACACACAAACACACACACACTGCCAGAGACACACAAATCTACAGAACTGTAGTCTCATTCATGGTCAGGATCAGCCACTCTTTAGAGTGTTTCACTAATAAAAGAGGACAGAAAACAGCAGCAATCACAGCAGCTTCTTAGACACCAAAGGAGCATCAGGCCTTGAAATAAAAACTTACAATCAGCTGCATAAATACAGCTTCACCATTAGGCTGCTAAAGTAACACGCTTTCTTCTTGCTACTAAGATACAAAATTACTCCTAATTCATATTTTCCAAAAGACAAAAAATATAGCAGAACTACTACCTCAAACATCCACCGTGTTACAGCAAGAAATGTATCCACGTGCATTTTGGGTTTCCCAGTTCCATAAACAGTTTGGTGAATGAACAGCGAGAGGAAGAAACAGCATCCAAGACTAATGAAGGGTTTTTAGAGCAAGAAGTCAGGGAAGAGCTCAAACAGGCCGGTGGGGCTGGAACTGGATCCTTACGGTTCAGTGAAGAAGACTGTGTGGGCACCTGACACCAGAGCAGGAACAGCGAGCTGCTAAAAAATAAATAAGCAAAGCTCAAAGAGGGGAACAACACACTCAGCACATGGCAACAGGGAGGGAGGCAGACAGGCTTACACTGTGGTGAAGTAAAAGTAGGGTTCAGAACTATAATCAGTCAAATCAACCTGTCACATTTTGCTAACTCTGTAGTCTCTCGTCACCTCGCAGTTCTCCACGTCACACAAAAAAAACACAAGCTTGTTTCAAGTGGGTGTAATTCTGTTTTTATAGAACTTTATTTCAGCTTGTTTCAGTCAGTCAAATAAAAAATTAGGTAAGAAGGAGATCAAATTCAATGGGACTAGTAATTGTGAAAACTGCTCAATTACAACTTTGTGTGGTGTTTAAAATAGTTAGATTTATGGGTGTTGTCACACATGAATAAACCCCAACCACACCCAACTCAAAATCAGACTTTTATTGAACAAGATGCATTCCTTGTCTCAAAAACAGAAACTGCTATCAAAAAGAAGAAGCTGTCGGCATTAAGACACAAAAGTTGACTAGAACTGAGAAAAAATTAACAAATGTCCTGAAAAATGTGTTTACATCACTGTATCTAATCATCACTAATCACCAAATAATAATTAAAATATTGAAGCAATGGGCCCATCAGACATGCTCAGCACCTTACATCAAAAAGTGGGAACACTAATTGTCAAACTTCAATATTATTACAGGTTTACTGAATGACACAAAATAACACAACCTTGTTGGTTTCCACAAGCACCCTGATTACAGCTGGTGAATTTCATTTTATTCAGCCATCCAGTTTTTTCTCCTTTTCAGGTTGAGCTGTTGCCTGTTTCCAACAGCTGCATGAACCCAGGACAGGTCTCCAGTCCATTACAGGGACACCCAGGACAGGTCTCCAGGACAGGTCTCCAGTCCATCACAGGGACACTCAGGACAGGTCTCCAGGACAGGTCTCTAGTCCATTACAGGGACACCCAGGACAAGTCTCTAGTCCATTACAGGGACACCCAGGACAAGTCTCCAGTCCATCACAGAGACACCCAGGACAGGTCTCCAGTCCATTACAGGGACACCCAGGACAAGTCTCCAGTCTATCACAGGGACACATAGAAACAAACAAGACAAAAAACCCTTCACCCTCTCATTCACATCGAGGGACAATTTAAAGCTACTGCTTCCTAGCATGCATATTTTTGGTCTGAGGAAGGAAACCAGAGTTCCTGGAGAAAACCCACGCATGCACAGAGAGAATATGCAAACTCTACCTAAAAACTCTCAACTGTGACTCAGCGGCGGCGAGTTGACCAGACTTGAGAGCCTATGAGAATCTTAGCTGTGCAGCTAAAGATGCAGACAAACAACACAACAAAGGAGGCCTTGTTAGGACGACAATCTCTACGAAAACATTTGGGAAAACGCAAAAATATTAATAAATTATTCCATAAAAACAGAAGGATAGATTCCATTTTCAAACAGGCAACAATGTTGAGTGTAAAGTTTCTTTTCTGTGATGGTTTGACTTCACAGCACAGCAGTCACACTCTAGATGGGTGGAGACCTGACAGCTCAGGAGAACCAAGAAAGTGTGCTGAACTCCCAGTTGTTTTGTGGAGCTACACAGGCTCAGCATATGATCTCAATAAAACCACGAGACACAAGAGGAAACTTCATAAAACAGCAATTAAACGAGCGGGCTGCAACAAGCCTTTTCAGTCTGTAAAAGTCTCCAGGTCTTCCACGGCAGAGCAGCAAAAACAGAAAGTTGCATAAAACCCAGATGAAACCATTCTCCTCTGCCCTTCTGTTTATTCAGTAAAATGGATCAGAACACTTTAACACAAACATGGAATATCACACTGCTAAACAACTCTGGCAGTCAAAGCGTGGGGCTCAGTTTTGAATCGTAAAGTTTTAAAATGACTAATAAACCTACGAGTGAGTTGTGTTATTGAGATTATATTTTGACGTGAACACAACCGTCCTCCACAGCAGCAGCCTTAACCCACGCCTGATCTCCACATGTCAATCACACATGGAGTGGCTTTTATATCCTGCAGCTCCTTCAGTTAGATGAGGTGCTCTGGACATAATACTGGTGCACTTCTGGGCCTTCATTAGACAGCCAACGCAGTCAATGTGCAGAATTTATTGTTACGGCAGAGAAAATTAAACTCCCAGCATTGCTTGAAGGAACGTATCTTATATCTCCTGCCAGAGTCTTAGATTGAGATCATCTTATACTGAGAAATGACAGAGTTGTAACTGTTTTTGTGAAACCTTGAAAATAACTCGTGCAATATGACAAGATGTCACGGTGAGAGTATGTGTTGAACATAACGCTCAACTATTTCCACATTAAGTTTCAATATCAGTTTCTGTTCATTCTATTTCATAGTGATCAACACAGGTTCCAGATCTTTATGCTTTAAAATAGATTCTAAAATGAAAATATTGATCCTTGACACAGGTAATGTATATGACTAACAGGTACACAGTAATTGAACTCCTGAGATCTGGTCTAAAACTGTTGTTTCCACCTGGCTCAGGTACGCAGCAGCACGTGTTCAGTCTGCAAATGTTCAGGGTGAGGTTCTAGGGCCACCGGTCAAAAAGCAGAAAGACGAAAGGAGCTTTTAGTAAAATAAAATATTTTCTACAAAACAAACAACTAAACTAGCAACATAAACATAACTCAGGGCAAGCTATACAACAGAGGTTAAATCCACAGAGGGCATATCGAGCAGCACCTGGATGATTATTAAACACAGACAGGTGTGAGTGGAGAGAGGGAGGGGCGAGAGACAGGTGTGAGTGGAGAGAGGGAGGGGCGAGAGATAGGTGTGAGTGGAGAGAGAGGGGCGAGAGATACAGGTGTGAGTGGAGAGAGAGGGGCGAGAGATACAGGTGTGAGTGGAGAGAGAGGGGCGAGATACAGGTGTGAGTGGAGAGAGAGGGAGGGGCGAGAGACAAGTTTTAATTTTTATAGTACCTCTTGATAATCAAACGATCATTTATTAAAATAGTTTGTGTAAAAACACAGTTTTTACATATTTTGTATGACTGTGTCTCTGTTTTTTCTGTTCTAAGTTTAATTACAATTACCAGAGTGGTTCAGGAGAGATTTTAACAGACAAACAGCCTTCAACTACCTAATGAGAAAAGTTTAAACAGAGATCCTCTGCAGTCTGGAAGCATTGAGGGTACTTATTGGGGGTCAGTCTCAGCTACTACCACACCAATTATTAGGTCAAAACTTCTAAAACTGACTGAGTTGTAGCAATATTTTGTCATTTTAAAGTTGTATTGGCTGTAGCAGTTATTTGTGATGAGAATGACTCCAGATGTTTTTCAGTAGATGTACATCCAGTGAGTTATTTTCTAAGGTTTCTTTAAAATGTGTCCAGTGATCCATGAGCTGTTTTGCTAACAGACAAAGGCGGATAGTGGCCAGACAGGACGGCTTTGTAGAAATGGAGGAGGAAAGGACAATAAAACAGGAGCAGGTCCACCTCACAGCTGTTTGACATTAGGAGGTGGGAGTAAATGAAGTGGGCTGGGTGGGAGGGAAGGAAGGGTAGATGAGAGGGATAAAGGGTGCAGGTCCCGCCCAGATCTAAGAACCACTCATGATCCACTTTACTCCAGGGGTGGTGGAATTACACGTGGCACTTCAAACAGCTGATCAACGGCTTTGGAGTGAAAAAAATTAAAATAAAAAGCAAACGTTAGTGAAAGTTTTTGGGCTCTTTAGATACGGTAAACAATCAGCCATGTCTCATTTAACATGGGCTAAAAAAACGTGGGTGTAAATTCAGGTTTTATTCTTTCAAATTCTGGCAATAAACCAAACAAAAGGCATTTCTTTCAACATTTTTAACTCAGTGTATCAAGAATGTGGAGAAGTTGATTTTATGACTTCGGTTTTCTCTGAAGGTTTATCATCGGTGTGTGAGCCAGAAACTGACACTGCAGGGTTATGTAAACGGAAAAAGAGAAAGTCCAGGAGCAGTAAGTAGCTCCTCAGGTTCTTCTCAAAAGACTAAGGAGGGAGAATCGCTGACCTTTCGGTGAATCTCACCGCAAACAAAAAGACTTCAATTTCCTCACTTGATCTTCTCAGTGAACCGCAATAACAACCACCGAGCAAATGCAGTAGATAGCCATCACCTCAAAGGCCGATAAGCAGACCAAAGCTTGGGGAGCCTGGCTCCAATTAGCTGATGCAAATGGGAAGAAAAGAACAGAACACAGAAAAACAAGAGGTCAACAAAAGGAAGGCTTCAAGCAGACGCTCCAATTTCACCAGTCGGGTATAGATTTATCTCCCAGACTCTGGTCCCAGAGAGGGCCCACCCACACAGAAATTTATAGCTGCGCTCTTCTAATTGAGTCCCCACTTCGAGGAGTGTTCACCGGGTCACAGACTCTGACATAGTTTTGTGTCATCAGTCGCAATTATCAAGAATAAAGCAGCATCAGTCATGTGTGACGCAGCTCTGATGACAGCAGGACGATCGTTTGGGTTTTGGGGATGATGTTTTGTGACTGTAGTTCTTTTTTCTTCTTGTATTGGATTACTTATTTTCTTGTGTTTCAGTTTTTATTAATTTTGTTCAGCGCTGGTTTAGTGCACCTGATGTTTATTAATTACCTTCTCGTGGTTGGCTCATTATCAGTTTGTTGTTGACCCTTAGTGTTTCAGTCCTGGCATTTTATTTCTGGTAATTCGACACTACCATATTTGCTGTGCAGAATATTCAAAACACTGGGAGAAGGATATGCAAATATTCATTTGGCACTGTCAGTGTGATTTATCAAACCTGAGACTGATTGTAGCTGGTTTTGCATCTAATTTATCCAATTTGCAAAGCAAGTGCAAACTGGCTGCAGTCATACCTGCTCCACCTCAGACGTCATTATCTGCTCCCAAGCTCCCGTTTTCTATATTTTACGGATATTTGAAGGTCAGCATACAGGTAAATGTCTGAAGGAGTTAACACCAAAGCTCCAAAAGGGATTCCTGAACCTCCCATTTTTTTCATTTGACATTGTAATTTAGGTCTGAGTATATTCCAGAGAGGTGACAAGTTAGAAAAACACTAAAGTCCCTATTTGTATCAAGACATGTGTGCTGTTACTGTGGGGGAAATCAGGTGGTTTGGATCCATCATGAGTTCTTTAAGTAGCAAGTTTCACTGCACAAATCGCAGGAAGTTGTTTTGAAAGGAAGACCTTTATTGTGTGACGACATAGTCCGTATTCTGGTGGAAATTGGTCTCATTCAAGATGACTCGTTATCCTTCATGATAAATAAATCCTAAGCCAACTGAACACCAAAAGGGTACTATAAAATAACACCATAAAAGGGTCCATCTACCAGCTTCATTAAAACAACCATTAAAAAGGATGTTTCAACCCTCCTCTAGAGATCCACAAATAAGTAAAAGCAAAGCCAAAGCACCCTGAGGCAGCGCTGTGATACTTGGATGTTAAAACCAATCGTTATGTTCTCTTCTTGACTTTTTGTGAACTGTAGATCTTCCAAAAGCTCAGAAAGGCCTACAACAGTTTGTATTTTGTCTGAGATTAGTGAGACGCTAAACAAAAAGAAAAATATAGATGATCTACCTACAGAATCATGGCTCAAAGTCTGGACGGAAACTGTCAACAGGCTGAAAAACAACTTCTGTGAACCACCAGACTTGTGGGTGGACATAACAAATGTCCCAGATCCCGAGCCCAGCCAGACCACACAGAAATGGACAGAAAGATGGAAACTGCAACAAATAGTGAAGTAAAAGGTTTATCCAAAAAAAATATTTCAACTTTAATCCAACCGTGGATGGAATCTGACAGTGACGTGCGGTCAGGGGAGGCTGGTGAGGCACCGCCTCACCAGCCATCATGGAAAGAAAGAAAATATATAATCATAAAGTAATTTAAATTGTTATATTCATCCGGTGGTT
>JAVKLF010000011.1:1702555-1717864 GCA_034783495.1 Millerichthys robustus | reverse complement strand
GTGTGTGTGTGTGTGTGTGTGTGTGTGTGTGTGTGTGTGTGTGTGTGTGTGTGTGTGTGTGTGTGTGTGTTTGAGCAAGTAGAAGTACGCAAGGGTCCTAGACTGTGCAATGGAGGTAGCACTTGCTGTAAGAGGAGGGGTGGAAAGCAAGGTGTGTGTGTGGGGGGGGCACTCCAAAGCTTGCCAACTCCCTAAGGGACCAGTGCATTAGTGTAATGAGCTGCACTCTTTTACCCAAGCACACACACACACACAAACACACACACATACTTATATCAAGTTGAGCACAATTTTCTCTGTTTTATTTCTGTCCATCAGCATTTCTTTTCTTTGGCTTTGGTTGGAAGCCTTTCTTCTTGTCTTTCCTAGTCTTTTGTCTTTTGGCAGAAGAATTGATATTTTGAACATGGGTTAGACTGATACTGAAGACCTCAGATGCTCCACTCTGTCTCCAACACCACACCATCACACAGTGTCTACACGTCTTCTCTGATGTGTACGCATAACTGAGAGTCAAAACACATTCCACGTCATTAATAAAAAAGACAATTTGTTCCCAGCTGACAAGCCTGGTTAAGAAAAAAGATCTTACTTCTCATTTGTTGTCTTGAAACAACAGGAAAAACCAAAACTTACCTTCAGCGATGATCAGCCAGCTAGAAGAAAAAGTAAATAAATATAAATCTCTATGAATGCCTGTGCAAAAACACAATTATTTGGCTTTCTCTGAACTTGCAGAACAACTCTTGACTCTGTTGCATGCAGTGCCAACTACCAGCCTATATATCCCACCACTTGGATTTGTGCATTGACTGTGTAGGTGTTTAATTATCTGCCACTGGCCAATCACGTCGCACTGATGCTACATTGAGCCAATGGGATGCCTCCGCTTCAGTCTTGGCTCACCAAAAAGGAATATGACTTTTGTGCTAACGTCATTGCTCAGTCACTAAGTGCTCCATTCACAAAATCTACCAGCCAATTGGACTATTTGCTGTCTCCATTTTGCATTGATGTCATTAATTAATTAGAAGGTAAAGCAACCCTGGTGTCCACAGAGAAGCACCACTAGCAATAAAAAAATAAAACTTTTTTAAAAGTTTCCAAATATGCTACATTTGAAGCTTTATCGCAAATGCCAAATCAATAAGGACACCCCAACCCCACCCCTGGACCAGCACCACCACTCTCCTGAGTGAGCACTTGCAGGCGGGGCCATCTGCTGGGAATAGATGCATACTACACCGTGACGCACTTCGGAAGTCTTCATTCATAAACATGTTTGGATAACACTAACTCTAACAATACACTCACTTTGTTTTAGCTCAGTATGGACTACATTCAATCAACTGATCTAATCAACTTTTTTTATTAATTTAACATGCAGCAATAACTAGTCAGGCAAAAACTTTCCATCAAATAATTATAACTCAATTAAATATATACGCATCCTAAAACATTTCCACCTCTTACTGCAGGGACTGTATCCATTTGCAGTCAAGCTAAAGTTTAGTTTGACAACCTGCCTTCTCTCTAGAGTGAAACCTGGAACCATATTAGGAATAAAGTGATACCACAGTGTGTCCAGTAATGATCAGTGCTCCTCCCACACACCCAGCAAACAGCCAATCGATGAAAGCGTGTGACAAGGGCTGTTTCTCAAAAGCAATTACACAAGTATTTGTCGTGCACAATTGTCTCCCTGCCTTTTCATTAGTGTACAGGTCTGTGTGTGTGTGTGGGTGAGTGGGGGCGGGGGTCATTTATGTGTTTGAAAGATGTGCATATTTCGCTGTGTGTACTCAGTGTTACGTGTTACTGCACAGTGGATGAATTGAATGAGCATCCATAGGCGTGTGCATGAGGCTGTTTGTCAGAGTAAATGAAAGGGGAGGGGTTGCTTCTTCACATCTGCGTCAGAGAGGAACCCCATTAGACGGGATGAGCCTTTTAGTGCTATTGAGCCACATGGTTGAGCCTTGTCAGCCACTAAATCACTGCTGGAGAGACAGCTGCCAGGACTCTTCCAGCCACATCTCTGCATTCGCGTTGCATTTTGCTTTACTCCAATCCTGTTTACTGGGATAATTTCGGGAGGGTTTGACAATGACAACGACAACATAATTAAGACACTTTTGAATGTCTCTATGATTATTACTGATGTGTTTGACCGTCTACCAGTTAAGAAAACGACAGGATGCTATCCTGACAGAATATAACCTATATCTCTGCTGCGTCTGTGCATGAGCTCACTTTTTCAGCGTGGGTGTTCCTTTTGCTCAATCTGCATCAGACTTCACCCAGGGGAGCTGTGAGCGTAAGCCTCGACTCATGCAAAGTTTTCCCTCAATTCTGGGAAAAACTTCTGAGCGCTGAATCGATATGACAACCTTTAAAGCGTGGCCTTCCCTAGCCCACCCTGGTGGAAGTCATTACTGTGGACACTGATTCCTGCTGCAGCTGTGGGATTGTTGGATGTGGACAAAAACGTGCTGTATGTCACGCTCATGGCTCACCTGTGTTGGTCTAATCAAGGATTTCACCTGGAAGAAAAATGGTTCAAGCAGCAGATATGACACCAGCTTTGTTACTGATGAAGGCAGAAGAACTGAGCTCATTTCAGGGCTGATGAAAGCACCCTAATATGCTGCACACACACACACACACGCTCTGGTTTGATCTGAAGTTAAAAAGAACTAAATAGATCTGTACCAACAGGGGTCTTTCACTTCTGAGCAAAATGAATGTTGAACTTTTGAAGTGTCGTTCAGAAGGATGCCACAGAGACATTGGTTCTCTGATTGATTAGTGGTTGCTGTGTCTACACGATGACCTTCTGGCCAGTGATGTACGGTAGTTTGAAAAGTGTAAAACAGAGAAAAACAAAACATATATACTTTGGAAGTTACAAGTACAGGACAGATGTGAAATTTGATAATAATATAATGACTAGTATTTTAGAGCATTTCTATTTTTGGACTGTAACCCACAGATTTTTAGATTAAACAACTTTAGTTTTTATATAATCTGAAGGCCCTGCTATTTTTAAAGATTGTTATTGGAAATTACTGATCTGAATATGTTCTCCCTCCCACTGCGTAAAGATACATCTAGACGACATCTTTTCTAGGTCGGGTTTGTGCGTTGAAATACGGTCCTCTGAAGGTACAGAATGAAACGCTAGGTCACGTCTAATTTGGACCGACCCAGGACCTCCAAACGTAGTGCAGATATGGTCGCAGTGAACCCCTTTTTTTTAAATTCCGCTTTCTATTCATTTTAGACGGCTCATCGCAGCTTATTGGCTGTGCATAAATGCGATCTAATAAAACTTAGAGCTTAATCTGATCATCCCACATGCTAATAGACAGAAATTCATTCAAACCTGCTTCTGAGCCAAAGCATACATGTGTGCTAGGAAACTTGTCCTTCACCTTAACAAAACACATGAAGGTTCAAAAATCACTCATTTACTTTGTTTTGTTTTACTCAAATTGACAGAACAAGTAGCTTAACACAGGGAAAACAAAATTACATACAGAAATACACAGCCCACCATGTTTGAGTCTGTACTCAACAAAATATATAAAAAACAAAACATGATTGTACATCCTTATTTTTGTTTTAACACCATAATGTGTAATTCGACAGTTGATTAAAAAAACATGCCAGTAAACAGCCTTCAGCCCCAAAAACCTGACAAAAACTTTGCACTAAAAAAAGAAATGTCAATACAGTCTTCAACCACCAAAAACACTGCAGGTTAAATGTACACCTATGATAACAAAAATAAATGACAGCAATCTTCAACCACAAAAAATGTAACCTTACACTGGTGATAACAAAAATATTTAGATAATGAAAACTAAAATTACACAAAAGCTGTTTTGTTCTGACCTCGCAGTGTAAAAAGCACATAAACATGATGTTGTGGTTTGGCGCTGACCAATCAGATAATGAATGATGTCATGTTCACTTATGGAAAAATCCACAATTTTATTTTCTATTCTTAGCTGAGCACAGTGAGCTGTGTTTGTTTAAGGTATGGCTCTGTGCTAACAGGTGTTGTTAGCACGCTTCCCACCTACACAAAACCATTAGACTGAACTTGGCTTAACGCTGGAGCTTCAGTAGATGTTTGTTTTTTGCTTTCAATAAACTTGTAAAGAAAGTCATTACAATCAGAGTAATGAGGTCATTTGGGATGCTTAGAAAAGGAAAAACTATTTACAATCAGTACTCGATACTCAAATTGACACAAATAAATTGAAATGTTTTTGTATACAGATTAATTTAAGATGTTCAAACCTCACAGCTGGTCAGTCTTAAGAACAAGAAGCAGTTTTGTTCCTCCGTTTTCTGAGAACTCGTGCAGAATTTGACAACTCTTTTAGAATAGCTGCACAGTGAACAATGACACTAAATGGCTAACATGTGCAGTGAAAGTTCTAACATTTTAAGATGGGGTTTTGTGGAAAGAGTTAATTAGGGTTAAGGTTAACTCATCTCTAACGGAACCAGTTTTGCCAGACATCTATGCAGATGACATGGCACCAAAAGGAAAATGAACAAATACATCTGTATTGCCAAAATAATTCACCAAAGACAGACTACATTTGGTTGAAATCCTCGCTATATTAAGAAATATATATATTTTATATATAATTTATTCTGAAAAAAGAAAGAACACCCATTGATGCAGTTTGAACTATTGTTTCGAGTCTATCTTTCACAGAAGGAAGTGTTTTGGTTTGACTTTAGCATTTATTACTGGCGCTTTTCCCGCTCCGGGCTTCGCAGCGGAGACGAGCAGACACACAGTCAGTCCAGGTAGGTCACGAAAGGCAGCGAAGTGCACGGCTGAGCAGAGTGGAGCCCGTATGTGGTGTAAATCCAGAGTAAGTGTACTAACAACTCCATTTGGCCACAGTTTTTTTTACAAACATTATTTCTGCAACTCCTAGCACATGAAAAGGATTAGAGAGAGACAAATGGAAAATTGCATTTAAGACACCTTTGGACATTTTCAGTATCTCATGATGCCGTTTGGTTTCAGGAATGAGGCCACAGTTTTCTAAACCCTTTTGACTGACGTGTTGGGAGATTTCCTAAATGTTTCAGTGTTTGTCTACTTAGAGCTAATATGTCTTAATGTTAGATGGTCATTATGTTTTGGAAGATTTCACTTTTCAATCACTTATCGCTGTGGTTCCAGAAATGTGACCCATTTTCCTTCTTGGGTGAATTCAAATCTATAGAAAATATCCTGCCATTTTCTTGCACTGTTGGAGAACTCAACTGTGCACAGAACCAGACCCAGATACCGGCCCATCTAACTGCCTTTTGGCCCCAGGATCTGGTAAAGTTCAAACTTTGCAGTGGATCTACAACACCCATCATACATCATCCTGGATCCAATAAGATGCTGGACAGGATGCCAAAATGTATTTTTGGTGGCCAAACAGAGAAAACGAAATTAAAAAGCCTGAAAGAGAAAACAACCTTTATTCTGAAGGATTAATCAGCCCTCTGGATTATCACATACTCCACACGCTGTTTTATTGTTCTCATTTCATTGTGCAAAAAAAAATAACATTAAGAACAAAATGAAAAAAAGAAAAAGAAGGATCTAAGTAGCTGTAAATACTTTTTTACATCATAATTTTCTATATACAGACAGAGCAACATAATGGTAGACAGAGATTGTTGAAAGCATCACAGTATATTGATACAATCTGTATGGTCCGGCCCACTGCTGGGCATTTTTCAGTCAGTTAAGGCCAGGCCTATCCAGATAAATCCCTTCTTGAGGAGAAAGGAAAACAAAAAAAGCACTTAAGTCATTATCCAACTGTGGACTCGTGTAATGGCTCTCAATCTTCAAATCTAATCAGTGGCTTGCCACCACAAAGGAGGCGCCCCAGCTGATTAAATGCAGGTTCAAGTGGAGGAAGTGGTGTTACTTTGTGGTTTGGCATCAGGGCAGAACAGAGAGAGTGTTTAAACACCTGGAGTGGCGCATTTATCTGGACTAGCAGGAGCAGGTTCTTCAGGCAGGTGCTGCCAGTAACAGGTTGGACAAGTGGCTGAGGAGAAAATCCCTGGAACATTTAGGGACATATCTTAGTTAGAGGAAGGAAGTAAAATGTCATGAAGGTGGGTTGCTGCACTTCCTCTGTTTTTCATCTGCAGCCATTAAGTAAATTAAGTTGGTGAAACTCTTCAGCGTAGCGTGGCCCCTCCAGCTGCGACTGACTCACTGTGTGAACCCCTGTCTGTATTTACTCCTCGAACAATTCAGGCAAAGGCGCAAACAAGAAAAAGAGACCTTTTAGCAATCAATATTGTGACAATTAGAAAGAAACTGTAAGGAGAGTTTGTGCTTCTGAAAGTGCCTCTCTATCACTTCATCATGATTACACCAGAATGAATGAAGTGACCTGATGAGCAGAAATACGGTGAGCTGTGTGCTGATTGTGCTTCCCAGCTAGACTGTATAAAACTTGGTGATAATCATTTATTCTTTGATTTCTTTCACTATTTTCTGTTAAAAAATGTTTCCGTTCAATGCTGAATATTTGTCAATTTGCTAAGAGATACCTTAATACAATCACAGTTCGATATTTATTTTCAAATCTAAAACTGTTGTAAATATTTCATAATTAAACAAAGAGTTGAAAGACTGACAGCAAGGAGATGGATTTGTGTCACATGCTTCAGACAGGCTTGCAGTCTGTCTGAAGGAATAGCCAGTTATCTCTATGGCAGCAGGAATACAAAACATTTGACTCTTGAACAGGCTCGTCTTCACAAACGATTATGTTTTCAGAACACTCATGATATTCTGACTACTTGTGTAACCAAAACACTGATAATTATGACACTTAGGTTTACTTCATTTGCAGTTTTCAGCGTTACCAATCCGACAACAACCTCTGAAAAATGTGTGTCATCCACATAAACATACATTTATAGAAGCTACTATAAATGAAGATACTGTAAGTGTCAGTGGTGGGCACAGTTCTGCCAACTGTGGAACAAACTTACTGTTGAGTGGTTTAAGACTTGCATCAACTTTAGAAATGGACCTTACCAGAGGGGCCGCGTTTCATTGGCTGATGCCCATTCTACATCATAGCGCGGCTACCATGAGCGTGGCCGTCTCACAAACACAAGCTAAAAGTGCCAAACTACATTGTGGACTAGCAGACCGGCAGAAAGTTTTTGCATCAGCAATCGAAAAAGAGTGGTTCTCCATTGCCTGTGGGGTATCTGTACTGGTGATGTCAAGTGTCCTGATCGTATTTGTGGTAGTAAAATTCACAGATTTCCAAAATCAGAAGCAGAATGCCAAAGCTTGTGCACGACCGCATGAACACCTTTTAGCTAAGTACAGCAGAATGGCAGTACAACTTCTACACCTTGAAGCCTGTCTGCTACACAGTCTTACGTTAGCTAAACAGATCAATATACAATGTGTACTTACTCTGACTGTATCTGACAAACACTAAAGATTTTATTTTAGCAGAAAAGGCTTTGGACTAAACTGTTACTCGTGTTAGCCACTCTAGCACCAGGTACAGTGTATCAGACTGAGGCACACTCAAACATTTGCGACAAACCACAGGAATCACCAACTGATTTCAAAAATAACCTACAAAACGATGAATGCCCGACTTACCCAGCCTCGCAAGAACAACAGGCATAAGTGATCTTGTCCACAGCTATATTGATGCTGAGGATATGCAGTTTTCCTCATCGTCGGAAATCGCGCACAATGTTGGAGGCATCGCGTGGCTCAAACACTTTGATGCCATCCAAAAAGGATGACATGAACTTGTTAGTTCCTCTGTCCATTGTTATAACTGATATTTGGTGAAAATTCAGCAGAAACGATGCACTAATCGACTCAGAAATACTCCGCAGAGAATCAGTCCCAAGTGGAAGACGCCATGTTTACATAGAAAAAAAAGCGCAGCAAGGCTTTGCTCGTGAGATTTGCGGCCGCGTGAGACTTTCTAGGTCGGTTGTGGACGGAGCTTGGTAAGGTCCGTAGAGATGTAAAGTTCATGAACTATCCAAATCATTTGACAACGCCTTACAATGAACGTCAGGAACCAAGATGTGGACAGAAAAGAGCCATTTGGAGTTTTATTTAATTTTAATCCCTGCAATTTCTTCATTTTTTCTTCCTCCTTAACCTTAACTGCAGAAACAATCCTCTTGAAAGTGGGAGGGGGATTCTGCCTGACAAAACCCATGGCTCTGCCCACATGACATCATCACACAGGATGTATGATGACGTATCTTCTTGTGTGATGATGTAAATCTTCAACGGCTCCATGAAACAAACAACCCATCAAGATCCAGATCCCTTCAAAGTGCCGTTTGTCCTATCTCTGTTTTTAAATAATTAATGGAATATAAAACCGGTTATTTTTAAACCACGGTCCAAAATAGCAGTGACTGTGGAAGAGTGGTTAGGTTAGGGGAGTCGTCCTGTGACCGGAGGGTTGCTGGTTCGATCCCCTGCCCCATCCTTCTCAGTTGTTGTGTCCTTGGGCAAGACACTTCACCCACCTTGCCTGTTGTTGGTGGTCAGAGTGGTGCCGGTGCTTGTCAGCCTCGCCTCCGTCAGAGGCCCAGGGCAGCTGTGGCTACAATGTAGCTTACCACCATCAGTGTGTGAATGTATGTGTGTGAATGGGTGGATGACTGTAGTGTAAAGCGCTTTGGAGTCCGTAGGGACTTGATATATATATATACAGTATACAGTATATATACTGTATAAAAAGAGAGAGAGAGCACTATATAAGTACAAGCCATTTATCATTTAAAATGACATTTAAAAATTGATTTTTACATAAAGCAGTGACATGGGACCAAGACCAAACATGGCTTGACAAAATCCATGGCTCCGCCCACATTAGCCTGATTCTAGTACATGTGGTTGTATTTCAGGTTTACACAACAAATCGTACCAAGACTTTCAAAGTTCTAACACTACATAAGTTTTGAATAACGGAGCAAATATTTTTGCACGACTACTCTGATGCACTGTGACCCGTCTGGAGCTGGGCAGAAGCAAGCTGTTCCTCCCAAGTATCTTTAAGGAAAACTTGGCTCTCATATTTTGGAGTCATTTCAAATTCAATCACACTTGATCAACTTGGACTGCTTCTGGTGGTATTTATAGAAAGTTAAACGATATGCGGTTATACAGCCTGGCCCAAACCCAAGAGCCTGCCATTATTTCTGCCTCTGCAGCAGGGAGGAGAGATGAAATTTCCTGGCTTCCGGGCTGGCTCAAAAAATGCTTGCGGTACGGAAAACTTCAAACGAGAAGGAGATCATTGTCTGAACTCCAAATACACATTTACTGCTGTCTGCGTTGAAAGGCGAGAAATCATGTAACTGTTCGTGTGTGTGTTTGTTAGCAAATTATCCTATGAGCCTTTTATTTGAATGAAACTCTTAGAAAGTAATCATTGTATGTAGAGTGTTTATAAAAGGCTTTCATCTCCTTGAATGTTTTACTGTCAGAAATAAATCATGGTTAACATAATGGGCCTTTTTAACAAAAAAAACAATTAAACCTTCTATAGGTAAATGGAAATCATCTAAGGAAAGTGTATTTTTCTGTATCTGGAAGGTCATTCACTGGTTAGTCAGTATTCTTGACACCATGAAGACATAAGACACTCCAAGCAACCGTTGTTGAAAGTACGAGTCGGGGAATAGACAAAAGTGTTTCCAAGGTCCTGACAATATCCAGTAGTTCTGCTAACTCTATCAACAAGATCTTGAAAGAACAGCAAACGGGTTAAAATAGGAGGCAACGACTTAGATCAATTCTTGTTTGCATGTCAGAAAATCATTGCAAGCTTGTGGTTATCCAAAATGGGCATTTGTCAAATCAGCCAACAAAGCCAACAAAACAAAAGACACTGCCTCAAACACAGGGGGAAGAACAGAGAGACGTAAGAACATCGTCATCCCATGTGTGTCAGGAGCTTCTGAGAAGCTCAGGAGACTCTTCTCCAAACACAATATACCTGTGAATTTCAAACCCAGCAATACCCAATAAGTGAGCATTTGCACAGGCATCTTGAAGGAACATGGGACGTGTGTAAATCAACCAACAGCAAGTTGTCCTCAAAAACTGAGTGACCTATGTGACCTAGGCGCCTTGAACCACTCTGAAGGAGTTACAAGTTTCAGCAGGTGAGACTGTGGAGACCGTGTGTAGAACTATTACCTGGGTTCTTCAACGGTCTAACCTTCATGGGAGAGTGGCAAAGAGAAAACTGACATCAGCTCTCAACAAGCATTTGTCAAACAGAATGTGAAAAATTCCATGGTTCAAAGTTCTGTGGTCTGATGGCAACAAATTAGAGCTCAAATACTGCACATCACCACAAACTCACCATCCCTAGTGTAAAGCATGATGGTGGCAGCATCATGCCATGCGATGCTTCTCAGCAGGAAGGCTTGTAAAATTAGAGGGCAAAAAGAACGCTGCGAACTGTGTGGAAATCCTGAAGGGAGTCTGATGCTGTCTGCAAAAGAACTAAAGCATCCTTACAAGATTTATTGACACAAAACATACATACAGAAAAAAAGGTTTAAAGTACTTGAGACATCAAAAGTACAAATGCATTTTTGGACAGCTAACAATAATGACATATTGCAAAAGAATGGGAAAGAACAGGATGCTGAGAAGAACAGTTGATTTGTTCATCAGCAACAATGAGGTGAACATTTTTTATTTGTACTCTACATCTACAGCTGCTTAACTCTGGAGTTAATCAAATTTAAGAAAACGTTCATTTTTATGTTTTTAGTCTATTGCCAATCTGAGTTTTTATTTTGTTTATCAAGTAAGACTACCACTAAATTATATGAGCAGCACTTTTTAAGTCTTGTACCAACAATAATCAGTTCAGTTAGGTAGAATGTTTGCCTTCAATGTTTTTTCTACTAACAATTTTTTCTATTTCTTTTTTTTGGTTTCCAACTTTGATGCTTCATGTTCTCCGGAAAAACCTAAATCAGATTGTGGACTATCGAAATCCTGACCCATAAACCTTTACTGTCCTAAATTATGTCCCACTTGTTGAGTCTACCAGTTAATGATTCAGATGGTTTGACAATAAAATTAATAAGGTGGGTTCAGCCAGTGTTATTTTTTTCCCACCAGGAGAAATGGGATAGTTTTTGCAATCAGTAAAATGTGTTTAAAAGATCCTTGCGCTCGTAAAAGCCATTAATGAGACATGATGGATGCTGAAGCATGAGTGGCCATTAAGGGAGTTAAATGAATAGATTAGTCTGAGCCGTCAGGTGTCTCCAGAGCAACACTTGATCACACGCCCACCAAAGATTTCAGGGTTTTCGTTCAACAGCTGGTGCGAGGCTGAATAAAAGATCAAACATTTTTTTCAGGCAGAAACTCACAGAGGTCATATTAAAATAGTTTTAAAATTTCCTAAGACCGTTAAATCTGGTGAGGGAAGGAATTATATAATCTGTCTAGACCTAAGCAACTATTTTATTGGATTTCTAAAACAAATAAGTTCCGCAGTCAAAAAGCATAAAAATCAGAGTGAGCTAACCTTTTCCTACAACCCAGGATTTCACTGTGTGATGGACTTTTTCTTTTCTGTGCGTATTGATTAGCAGATTGTTTTTGGCCTTCTCTCATGCTTGCGCCGATGAGACACATAATACAGAATTAAATAATGTTAGGATAAAATCCACCTGGAAGGCTGCTGAAAAATCGGAAAACAATAAAATGTCAAATTTAATTTTTTATTTTGTAATATTCACACATGTTGCAACATTTTGTATGTAAATCGTAATTAGTTTTAGCTTGTTTTGAAATAACAGGGTTTTTTTTGTTCTTACAGCTTCGTATTTTTTCATTGTATATTTTTCTAATTAAAGGTGCAAATGTATAATCTTTAAAGCAGCCTTACTACTGTTTGTAATTATTTCATTTCTGTCAAGACTATTTATTGTCAGAAACGTGGTTGTAGGCAGAAACCGAGGCACAGGTGAGTCGATAGACAAAGGTGGAACGAAAAAAATCACTTTATTAAATAAAAGGTCTGACGTGGCAGCAATAACAAAGAAATCACTCTTACAAGGAAAAAATACTTAGAGGCAAAAAAATTAGAAAAATACAAAAACTGTAAAAAGCAAGCAAACGAGAGACAAGAGAAAATGAGGGTTAGAGACAAACTCACCACGCAGTACAGCATACGAGAGAACTAGAGATACGAAAGGTTGACAAGACAATGCAAAGACAAAGGAGTGATGTCAAAGAACTGAATATAAAGGTGAGGTAATCAGGTGATAATGAGACACAGCTGGGGAGACACGAGAGACAGGTGAGCTGAGAACCAGGAGGAAAACAGAGAGGAGAAAAACACAGGGAGACAAAAACCTCAGAACCTGATATGTTTATTTCAAGCAACTTTTAAAAAAGCATTTGAATAAAGTATATCAAAACATGCACGTAGACTGAGAAAATGGCTGAGGAAGGGAGGAGTGTGTTGGTGATGCACAGAGTTGTAGCAGCTACAAATGAAGCTGATGAGCCACACAATGAAGACCTGGGAAACAGTTGTGGAAGTCAGGTTTAGACAAGAGGTGACTATTTATGAGCAGCAAGATGGTTTTATGCCAAGAAAAAGCACCAGAGACGCCATCTTTGCTTTGAGCATGCTGGTAGAGAAGTTCAAAGAACTTCATTGTGTCTTTGTGGATTTAGGATGACGGGGTGCTGAGGAAGGAACTGTGGCATATGAGGAAATATGGAGTAGCACAAAAGTATTTCAGATGTGCTGAGGGATAGGTAGCTTCAAGGTGGAGGTGGGACTGCATCAAAGATCGGCTCTGAGCCTAAGAAGACAAGACAGAACTGGAAGTGTCAGAACTGAAGATGCTGAGGTTCTCCTTGGGAGGATGGATTAGAAATTAGCTCAGAGGGACAGTTTAGGTTGATGGACTAGGAGATAAATTTAGAGAACAGACTGAGACGGTTTGGAGGTGTCCAGAGGAGGGACAGTGGGTTTATCGGTATAAGGATGTTAGAGATGCAGCTGCCTGGAGACATGCAGTTAGAAGACATGACTGGAGTGAGGACAGAGAATGCAGAAGACAGAGTGAGAAGGAGGAGAATGAGGCGATGTGGTTACCCCTGAAAAGGGAACAGCTTGAAGAAAAAGAAGGAAAAGAAAAGTGAACTTTGTTTAACCCAGTTTTTGAATTCCAAATGGCTTCAAGAAATTGGGACGCACAAACATCACCAACGTTTTGCCAATTCTGAAATGTTGTGCCATTGCATTTGTGTAGTTTACTGAAAACTGTTTACGATAAATACAGTTGTCATGGAAACCACTAGGCCAGCTAGGAAATGTCCTCCGAAAAGACTTTTCCAAATCTTTTTTCTGTCAGGAAGCTGTTCTCCAGAACTGATGTGGGTGCAATTCTCTATTCTGTAACAATAAAAATGATCCAGAGGAAATCATATAATCACATAATAAATTACATTTAACTTGTTTTCAGTTGTACATTTCCCTCCTACACGAGTAGTATTCATCTAATGAAAAGTAAACAACAAAAGTTTAGTTTATGTTTATCTAAAGCTGAGAAACAAATCTCCTCCTGTGCTACAATATATGTTGTCTTTTTATATATTTTATATATTTTTTAAATAATCTAACTGGAAGCCCCTAATGTATTGCTGTTTTAGTTCTTTGTTCAAAAAAGGACTCTTCATCCATTTGCTACTAAAATTCTGCATCAGCGCTTTCATCAAGAACAGGAAAATCTCTGCAAAACTCCCTCCTCTTCTTTTCCTTTCACATATACACCGGTGTTCAACTGAAGAAAATGTTTAAGTCTGACGCCACGCAACATAAAACCTCTCGGTGGGAGGAGCCGAGATAGCGACCTCTGACCGGCCTCGTTATTGGACAGCCATAGGCAAACCTTGGCAAAGTTGTTGCCTTTACTACCTATTAGTGCTGCTACTTTCCAAGGCTAAGACACACTGCTGGACTATTTTTAGCAGCGAGGAAAGAATGTGTGAAATCTGAAACAATTAAGGACCCAGGATGAATCCTGCGAATGACAAATGTGAAGGAAGCCAGTCTGTTCACTGATGCCATCCCAGACAAAACTAACATGGAGACAGATAATCAGAGAGCAACAGCAGGATTCTGCATCCATGCCAGGAAAATCAATTTAAAAAAACAAAAAGAATGTGGGCTTTTCTTTTTGTTTTCCACAGGTCCACTGTGTGGCTTGGACCGATCACTGAGTGACTCAGGCTGCTCTCCATTTGAAAAATTAAACAGGGGAGAGTGGGGGTGGCGGGCATTGGGGAATTGGCAGAGGTAAATGAGGCCCCCAGGATGGAAAAAAAAGAAACATGCTGAGATCAGCACAGCCTCTACAATCTCAATCACAGAGGAGGAGGCTGGTGAGCTGATGTAATGGCTGCCGGTGCACTGCCGCTGCCTTGGCAGAGGAGGAGAGCTCGTCAGCATAGTCCCACTAATTCACCCCCACCCAACCCCCGTCCACACCCTAACCCCCATCCAGGATCAAGGGTACATCAGATATCATTAATGGCGGTCAACTGTGAAACCAAACACATAAAGAGAAAAAGACACATTTGGAGGGATTTACTTTACTGGAATCTTTTTAAAGTAGGGTTCAGTGGAAAAGTTATCAGCAATAAATATCTTACCTTTTGCAGAAAACTATATAAACACAGTTTGAGTGGAGCCAAGACCAAATTACTTTAAAGACTTGACACTGTTATAGTGATGGGCGATTCTGTGAGCGTTATCAATCTGATTCCAAGTAAATACAGTACATATAGGATCACTGATACTTGCCATTTTCAATGAATATTTTATGACTTTGCCTTTATCGTCGAGTGATTCAGACAGCTTGTTACCAAAATATTGTGATGTGAAAGAAACTCACACACAGACAAGTATGATTTTCTTTAGTGAGTTGATTGTGATAAAACACAGGACAAAGACTTAAGCCTTAAGCAAATAAAATGTTTGTACTAGCTACCTACAACTATATATAAAACAATATAATCGTATGAAATAATTCCCCTATAACCTTCTATTTGTAAGGATCACCTCAATATGAAATACTGAGCTGAAATCTACACCTTCTCATAAATTGGTAGTTATGAGGAAATAAGGGGTTCATTTCTTATTCAGTAAATTCACCTTTTCTGTGTACAATTGAAACCACACAATAAGTTTACTTAACTCA
>JAVKLF010000011.1:1651392-1664245 GCA_034783495.1 Millerichthys robustus | reverse complement strand
ACACACACACACACACACACACACACACACACACACACACACACACACACACACACACACACACACACACACTGTTCTTCTTCTGTCTGTCCCAGATTTTTTCTTTCTTTCTGTTTTTCCCTTTCGGCCCCTCGCTCTTCCTTTCGTCGGGACTTTCTTTCCTCTCCTGCATCTCTTTCCTGTGGCGGCCCCCCTCCCACACAGGGGGTTACTGGAAGGTCAACATGACTAAACTCTTTGTGCTGATCCTGTCCTTCCAACTGTAACTGCTGATATTATTCAGATCCTGGGATGTAAACGGTCGTCTTCAGGCTCTCAACTCCACTTCTGATGTGCCACAAAAATACAAGTTTTACAAAAACGTCTGGGATTCTGATCCTCCAACTTTTATGCTTTTAGGCCACAATATAAAAGCCGAGACTTGTGACCCAAACGATGCAAATAAACCATTTAACAAAGAGTATCTCTAAGTATCTAGAGATTTTCACTTGGTGTTTCACCTTTTTCATCTTCAGCCTCCATCCAGAACAAGCTCCAGCTGATAAAACTCACCAATCTAGCTCTGACTCAGAGACAATAATGTCAGCCAATAAAATAAACATTTTTTTTCCTGATATGTTCAGTCTTGGCTTTTTGAGCCCGTCTTCAAAGTGCTTTTGTTTGGTTTTGAATCCATTTCACTGTAAAATCCACAGCTGTCATGACTCAGCTGCTTTGAGTTTTTATCTCTTTATAAAAGTGATTAAATATCATTTTCAGTCTAAACTGTTTAAATTGTGTTTATGTTGCTTCTTAAAGTCGACCCAAATAGTCATAAACTTACGAGAACGCCTTTATGATTTGTTTCATCACAAAATAATCAACAGGACTTTTGTGAAGAATTTTATAAAATAACTTCAAAATAAAAACTTTTACTGAGTTCTGTCTTTTAGCTCAGGATTCTAATTTCAGAAATAAAAGTCAGAATTATAAGAGAAAATGTTAGAATATAAATGACAAATTAACATTTTTGCTCTGGTGGCGTTCTAATTAAAATTTTAATGTTTGAAAGTGCAGCACTCAGCCTGTAACATTAAAATAAAAACTGTTTGAAATGTTTATCCAACTGTTCTCCATCCATTCAGAAATGTTGAAATAATCTCATCCACAGAACTTTAGGTTTTCCGAGTCAGACATCGAAAACAAACTCTTTTTTTTCTTCTCACATTCTTTGAGTCACTCATTGGAACAAAGAGGGGAGAATAATGTTTTTTCTTTAATCCGTCATCATTAAATGAAGAATTAGTGGAGAGTTTGACGGAGCAGCTGTAGATTAAAAACACACGAACCCAAACAGAACATTTCCTCCCGTTCTGCGTGGACTTTAGGTCTCAGGCCTTCAGCTGTCCTGGAGGTGAAGACGGTGGAAGGCCCAGATGTGTTTGATCAGGATGGACACGTGGCCACAGATTTTCACATGTGACGGTGTCATGTGCTCTCACAGCGACACACAACCACATCAAAGCCCCTCATCTTCATTCTGCAACATGAGATCGTCTGACTGGAAGAGTTGGGAAAAGTTGTGATTTAAACAAATTAAATATGAGCAGATGTTTGAAAACTAAACTTTCACTTTATGTAACAGCCTTCCAATCAAGAAAAGTAAATATTCTTTTGTTTAGTTTTCGTCTATTTCAGCTGATCCAACTTTTTTTAGTTCAACACTGAACATAGTTTATTTTTAGCACATAACCAGAAACTTGAGATTTAAACATAAAGTTCCTAAAGTCTAAAAATAGAGCCATTTGTCTTCACCAGATAGTTTAGATCTTTTGATTTAGAGTTCTGTGGAAACAATAAACAGTTAATATCTTACCTGTTGTAGATCATTCTTTGAACAACTTCAGGCTTCTGAGTTTCTGGTAATTCACTATATATCCTGTAACTGTGTTTAATAACTATTTTATTTTGTATGTGAATGTATGGATTTAGAATATCTGCTGGGGGCTAAGCCTCCCGAAGGCCAGATCCTAGAATCTCCCCATGTCGTCTTATAAAAGCCGCCACAGATGTTGAGTACCAGCACAGAGGAACAAATAAAAGACACGAGACAAATCATCTCTTTTTAAAAACTAAAACTTTGTGCACAGATTATCATGAGGTCCGAGGCGACAGCTTTGATGATTGCCCCACACATCAGAACATTTTTAGGTTTTCAAAATGTTCTTTTAATCAGTCGTGTAATCATCATTTGTTTTCTCACGACTAAAAGCTCAAATTTGGTCACACATTCCTCCAAATTCACATAAACATCTTGAACATGAAGTGAGCCTCGGCTGGATGAAGTGCAGAGTTTGTGGTTATCTCACCTTTCCTTTCTCTCTCTCTCTTTTTTTATTGAACAGATATTTAACAGATCCAAACAAAGAACCGAGACCGATACACCATCAGTTTATTTAATTAAAAGGCCAGGAACTTCAGGGAGTTACTTCTCAAATGTTAGCATTGGAGACGATGTTTCCGTAGAATAGAGTGATATAAATAAAGACTGATGAATTGTTAACCTCTCAGTTTATCCTGTTTAATGAATCAAAGTTAAATGAAAGAAAGAACAAGCAGCGTTATCTCTTGTCTTTGTTATTTTCCAGAGCTGGAACTCAAAGATAAAGTCAAGAGTGGAAAGAAATAAAAACAGACGGAGCAGCCTCTTTATGATGAATTCAACCATCAGGTCTACGGCAAACATCACACACTTAATGTCAAATCCAGTGACTCAGCAGCGTATCACAACTTTATGTGAAGAAATGAATGTTAATCACACAGAGAAGCAGATCTCAGCGCCTCTTTGCTTTCGTGAGATGAACGAGGAGAAGCTAAACATTAGAAGGGGGTCTTATCTGAAAGAAGACGCTCTCGTCTGCAGCGTGAGGCCTGTCTGCCTCCTCCTGCGTCACTGAATCACACAGAAGAGGGCTTGCATGGGGGGGCTTTGATGTCTTTAAACGAAACATCTGTGCTCCAAATGAGGAGAAGACAGAGAAGTGGAGTCCTGAAGTTAGACAGCCATGTGACCAAAGTTTAATGGGCTGAAGAACATCTCAACATTCGGACCCCCAGGCCTCCTTATCTTTGACATTTTACATTCCAGAGGTGGACGTTTCTAAGAGAAGATTTCATCAGATTTTGTCCCATTTCAAAATATTTTATTAGATTAAATGCACGTCTGCTGCAGTTTTGAAAGCAGCTGCATGATTTACCTAAAAAGGTCTTTTTTTGTTTGTTTGACAAATGAGCTACATCTCAGAGGAACAACTTGTTCTTAAATAAAACATTTTTATGTACCAGTATTTACACAGGCCTGGAAGGCCTGGGCCTGAAGCAACCTAACGTGTTCGTATCAGACGGTGGGAGGAAACCGGAGAAACACACATCAACATTAAGCTGAATATCTGTAAATATATATAAAATAATATATTTGTTGATTAGCTGTGAAAAACATCTTTAATTAATCTGATTCCAAAAGTTAATTGGTTATAGATAACCTGATATTTAGTTCTGAAAGTTTAATTCAAATTCATCCTGCGGTTCATAAAATATTTTGGTAACAGACAAAGTTACTGGAAAAAGTTTAAAAATAAATGTTTTGAGTCAAAGTTGAGAATTATTTTCAGCTACTGCCACGCTAACTTTTAGCTCATACTGTGTAAAACTGTTGGTGCTGCTTTAGTGGCTGAAATTCAGCTCATTTGAATTTAATCCGGCTGGATGATCTGAAGGGTGTGCACCCTGAGGAAACATGGATTATAAAATCATGTGTAACTTATTCTTTTTGTTCAAATTCTTTGTGTCTTTAGACATAAAAATAATCTAAGTTTGTGTAATAATATCCTAAATCTGATGAGTTTCCCAGCCTGTACTTCTTATCACAAAAAATACTAAAACTCATTTTCTATACCCTAACCCATGCTGGTGCGTAGATTAAAGATTAAAGATAGTATTTCTTTCCACTGAAGACATGTTTCCTCTTCCTGTTGAACCACCGGAGCCGAGCTCTGTCCGTTCTGTCCTGACTGGCTGACGAGAAGGTCCGGTCGGGAAAAATCTCCTTCAGCTTGCTCAAGAAAAACTCCTCCAGGTGTCGACCCGCCTGGGCCACCTCCGAGTCCGGCTGCAGAGCAGAGCAGAGCAGCAAAGATTAAAACCCACAGAGTCCATCCTCCAACATGAATATTTCACCTGCGTGTTGGCGACTGATCAAATGAACTTTGATTTGAGGCCAACCAGGCACAGAGTTCTTAAACTCTGATGTGATTTTGTCGTGTTAGCCCCGCTTCACTGGGATGGTCTCCTCACCCAGACTCCATCTTTGCTCTGAGATACTTACATAATTAAACGTAGCGCAGTTTTTAAACATGAGCAGGACGTCGTCGACAAACTGCTCTGCTGTGAAGTAATGGAGAGTGTTGCTCTTGTCCAGTTTCCGTCGGATAGCTGACAGATCCATTGGCCTCCTGATGATCTGGTAGTAGTTCCGGGCCTGGAGAACATTCATGATGATCATGTAAACGATCAGATTTTAACCCCGCGTTAAGTTGGAACAATTTATCCACAAAACAACCTGAGCAGTTTTTTAAAGCAAAATGTCTAAACCTAAAACCCTTTCCAGAGTTTTACCTCATTCGTAATTTCACAGATTTTTATAATCAAACAATTATACAAAAATCTCCAAGTTTTCTTTAAAATGAAGGGCTGCAGATACATTTTCCGTTATTGTGGTGGACGTACCAGAGGGCTGACAGGTTCATGAAACGGAGCGCTGAGTGTGTGACAGTACAACAGCAGAGTCAACTTCTCACACCTCTGCAGAAAGAGAAGAATAAAAGAATACTTTTACTTTTAGACCTCTTTGGAAAGCCAGGACCTCAATAAACTGAACTGCTGGCTCTCACGGAAAACTCTGGAAAATGTGCTCTCAAAATAGTGACAGAGCTGCAACCCTCAGTTCAGTTATTGTGATTCAGAAAGTGCAAAACTGTGAGAGGGTTTGGAATTCTGACTGAACAAATTAAAACATGTGACCGTTTCATGGAACGGAGGAGAAAGTTACACGTAGTCTGGATCATAGTGATGGGCAGCTGTAGAACATTCTGCAGTATTGTGTCAAAATATGGAGACTTAATAGTACTTTATGATCCTTTGAAGGAAAGTCTGAAATATAACTTGTCTGTGCTGTATCAATAACTAATGTGTTTGAGCAGAAAAGCTTTACATTTCACTCATTTTAACTGAAACGCTGCTTTCAATGGCAGCCGGGGAAATCTGGACGTCGAAATATGATTTGAGGTTTCAAACACATCAAGAAACCTTCATTAAATAAACTTTAAACAGGATTCAGACATTTTCACTTCAGTCAGAAAAATCAACATGCAGCTTTAAAATGGGCTCAGATTCATCAAATGATTTGATGTAATGGAGATTTGCAGAAACAAAAATATGTTGCTGTTGATTTCCAGACAAATCTCACCCTCTGGTCCAGGTGAGACAGCGTGTAGGGCACCGTCCCACAGGAGGACATGTCCTCGCAGTCCTGAGCAGGCTCCTGGTCAGATCTGCACATGGTACACGGCCAGTCCCCGCTGTTTTTAAAGGAGAAAAAATAAAACTTTAATGTCTTTTTCCCGGTCTGCAGAGAACCATAAAGCTGCACTTACAGTGGGGACATGAGGAGACGAGGGACATGACAGGACAGGTGGTAGACCTTTGGACAGCGGTCGCAGCAGAGCAGGTCTCCTCCGTTCAGACAAACGGCACAAAAGTCTTCACTCTCTGTCTCTTGGGTTCTCTCTCCGGCTCCAGGTTCCGGTTGGACCGAGCAGCACCGTGGTCCATCTCCGCTCTGCTCCAAGCAAGCAGACTCGTCCTCCAGCTTCAGAGGACGGTCCTGACCGGCTCCCGTGTCCAGGTCCGGCTCCATCACCACGGCCTGCTCCGGATCTGGATCCAGATAAAAGGTTTCTGGATCACTTTTCTCACCATCTGATCCAGAATCAAACAGGATGTAGGGCTGATCAGGGTTCGAGTCACAGTCAAAGCCCGAGTCTGGTTCCAGCTCATCCAATGAAGAGTCTTCGGGACAGAGCGGCTCGGTCCAAGACGTGGGTCTTCCTTCTGCTCTGACTGGATTCTCTTTTATCAAGAAAATATCACCTTGGATCTGATCGAATCCGATCTGTCAACAGAGATGAAGTCACAGATGAAGTTTGTTTGTTTGTTTGTTTGTTTGTTTGTTTGTTTGTTTGTTTGTTTGTTTGTGTACCTGCTGAGGACAGGTCAAAGACACTTCCTGTTGGGCTTGGCAGGGCAGTCGCACCAGAGACACAACAGGCTGCAAACAGGACACAGCCTGGAAGTCCAGACGCTCCAGACTCACCACAGCAACGGATGAATTACCCAGAATCCTCTGGGCTTCTGGATGAATGCTGTGAAAACAGTGGTTTCAGCCCAGCAGATCCACGGGGGTCATGTCAGAACCTCGGAGACGGGTTGAAGTTGTCTGCTGATGAGTTTGGTGTTCGAAAGAAATCCAACAACTACAAACGTCTACTGTTGATATTTTTATAATTTAGTCTAAGTACAGGCCCAACATTAAACCAGTAAAGCTACAGATATGGTTCAGTTTATGTTTATATTTAAAGCGGGTGTTTTTATTTATTGTGTTTTTACAACAGGAGATATCAGCTCTCTGCTGCCACCTACCGTCTACAGCTATAAATGCAGCTCAAACGTTTGCTGTTTCTTGAAGTAGAATTCAGGCAGCAGCAGCAGTAGCTAGCTGTAGCACTTCCTGTGCAGCCTGCGTCTGTATGTGTGTGGGCTTGTAAATCTGCAGTATCAGCAAAATATATCATGAACCAATGGATGGGCGTTAGTGAAGCTTTAGTAGAATAATCCTTGCAGTTTTGGAGTTAACCTGGTGGAAGCTTTCATTAGAAGACTCACGAGGTCTCAAGTTACTGAATGAGTCTGCACAATATGGAATCATTTTCTTCCTTTATTTAAAAGATTAACTTTAAACCTCAGATAAGAAAGGGAGCAGGTTTTTAATAACAATGAACTGCTATTAGGGTTTCATAAGGTTGATGAAATCTGCTTAGTGAGTCCAGTCAGACAAATCATTAACTTTCTGAGTAAATCAGATGTTTCTATCCTCAAACAGCTGCAGTCTTTAAAAGTTTTGTTTGACATGATACTGTCATAAATATTGTGATAAATCTCCCAGGTGTCACTGAACGTGCTACAGCTAGCTGCTGGTACACCTTTGTAATTCATCTCAAAACCTTTTAAATTCATCTACGAAATACAAAATGATTGCATGAGTTGTTATGAAATTTTAGAGATTTTAGAGAATTTTAGAGATTGAAATTACTATTTCTCCAGATTGTTTTGAGTGATTTTTTTTCTAATTCTTTTCATAAAAAATACAGTTAATTTTGCATCTGGTTTGATATTGTGCATTAATCTGTAACTTTTACAGTAAATAAATTAATTGTCCTGCAGCTGTAAAAGGTTCCTCTTCCTGCTCCACACTCCTGAAAACATGTTATTATTTATTTGTTTACCTTATTGTGCTCAGAAAAGCTTTTACACTTTCTCTGGGGAGATTTTCCACTTTCTCACTTGATGAAGACGCTGTTCGGGTTTTTCTACTGCGAGACCAGTTTGGCTCTTTTTCCAGCTCACAGAATCCAGAACCAGTGATCTGTTGGGTTTTTTTGTTTTTTTTCAGAAGAAAGCCTCAGAATTAATGTCAGCAGTCATCTGTCTCTCGCTGACTTAACCCTCTTTTAGATGAAACATTACGTGTTCTGCTGCAGCTGCTGGACTCGGACCCGTCCAGGGGGACCCGGCCTCCTGGGCCAGCTGCACTCTGACACTCCGGACTCCCTGTGGGAACGGGGCAGCTTGTCTCTGTGGAAAGTTGCCATGGCGCCTGTGGGTCGAGCCTGCCATCACCGGGAGATCGGGCCTCTCGGGGTTAAAGATCCAAAAGAGAACAGCAGAGAAAATACAAAAGAAGCTCTTGTTTTGAAATCCTCTCTGTTTACCAGCAAAACCTTTCAATCGAGACAAACAGAAACCCACCAGAGACGGCAGGAAAATCACCTCTGTGAACATTTATCAGTCATCTGATTGATTCTGCTCTAAAATTAAAGATAACATCGCAGAACAATCCTGTCTGCTAACGAATTACTATCATCCAGTAAGAGTGGAAGTAAATTGTGGCTGCACGTCACCTGAGTGGGAACAAACCAATCTGAAGCGTGCTGCAGAAGTCCAGGTGAGCGTGTCTTCAGGTGAGTGTGGAGTGAGGAGGACAGTGCTATTCCAGGTGTCCAGTGTCAGGGGGACAGAAGTGATCTGATTGGTAGAGAGCTTGTTCCGCCTCAGCCCCCTGACATCACAGTACCGTTCACCCAGAGGCACAACAAGCCTTTCCATCAGGTGTTCCTGGAATTACAGTGGAGGAAGACTCATTACTTGCTGAAAAACCTGCAAAGTCATTGTTTAAAGAGGCGAGAACTAATGTCGCTCATCATATTGATGATGAGCGACGAAATAAAGTGATTTATCAAATAAAAATAAACAGAATTCTCACAAAGCTTGGTGTTTTAGTGCTGGTAGGGCAAGACATTTAGGCATTTATTCAGTATCCTTGAGATGTCTGGTTGAATGTACTAGTAACACTTTTTTTAACAAACTTAGTGTCACTTTGTCCAACTAGTCATGGCAGAAGTGGTGCTAGCCAATCAAAATGTTTATCTGATGACCCTAAAGTCTCAACTTGTTGGCTTTATGTTGCTCTAGCACAACATTGGTCCAAGCTGGTCAACTGTTGGGTCCTTGTGAGCAACAAAAACCTTAACATGCTACCTCCAAATCAATCTTACCTGCTCGCCGCAGTAGCATACCTTGGCTGAAGAAGATCTGACCCAAAAACTTTCTGCCCCATTGAAAAGTTACTCTCCGTTAAGTTAACACGAACTTTGGACAAGAGGCCTTCCTCATGCAAAACATCTCTGACTGTTTGTGGCTCCCCCTACTGATGTGCTATCTATCACAGCCTCACATGGAAAACCCAACTGTAACATCTGCATTTATCAGACCCTGGTGAGCAGCTACTGTGGGTTTTATTTAAATAACTGACTTTTTATTGGCATTTTACTTCAGAGAATTTAAAACCGTAAATTAAATTATAAAGTAAAAAACAGTCAGCTCTGGCTGTCAGAATTTCACTAAGAAAATATGATGACATTGAAAGAGTGTCACATTTAAACTCCTTTCTTTAAATGAATGATTATTGCTCATTGCTTTTTATGATAAAGTTTGAGACTAAGAGGTTTTTTTTTTACTTACCGTTGGATGTTTCTTTTTTTCTCACAGTTTATGATTCAAACAGAAAATCTTAATGCTTTCCGGACATTTTTACTACACTTTTTCTGTATAAAATTCACACAGAACAAATCGTGTCACTTCTGCTTCCGACCACTATGCGTCGCTGTGGATTTACGAGCTCACAGTTGTCAGGGGTCAAGTCTCGCAGAAAATCGCGTTGTTTTCAAATCCCGTTCCTTCTTTCAACTAGCCTCCAAGATGGTAGGTGTTATCGTCTATTCCCGTGTAAAGAAGTCAGGATAAATCTGCCCCCATCCTTGGTCGTTCATTTGAATTACTAATATTATACCGTGTTTTAAAGTACACGTACCTTTCAGGTACAATTCGTACGTATTATTTTAAAGATTTAATTAGTTTTATGGACATATATGGGCGGTTTTCTAAGTGCTCCCGGGGTATTTCCCAGGCCTCTAGTCGGTTCAGGCTTATAACATTTATTTGATTCGCATTGACTGAGAGAATTTAGTTATTTATCTAATTTCCGACCCTGAAGGTTGTTACTTAGTAGTGGGGTTCTTAAATGTTGGACTTGTTACGTGTTTTGGAATGAGTTACTATTTTAGCATCTAAAATTTTAGTGAAAGATGCACGGATCTGTGACCGATTTAAAGTGCAGTGTAACTAACCTTTCATGGAAAACGCTTCATGCTTTTTTTATAAAATGTATTGTGTACTTAGGTGCCCTGCATGCTAACTAATCTGGACTGACTTTGTTTAGCCAGTTAGTCTCAGTAGCAAAGCTTAGGTCTGGTTCCTGTTTAGCCAGTTAGCCTCATTAGCAAAGCTTAGGTCTAGTTCTTGGTTGCTGTGTCTTGATTGTGAACAAACTTTTATTTGACAGCCTACCAAGAAGTCCAAGACCAGGAAACTCCGAGGACACGTCAGCCACGGACATGGTCGCGTTGGTGAGTAGAAACAGCACGTTTTTGACTAACGAGGCTTTAATTGTTGCAGGAAATATGAACATGTCTAACATCTTGTCAACTTTGCAGGCAAGCACAGGAAGCATCCTGGAGGTCGAGGTAATGCTGGTGGCATGCATCACCACAGAATCAACTTTGACAAATAGTAAGTGGATGATTAATTGGCCTCCTGTTCTGAGTTCATTTTATTTGTTTAACCAATGTTTATTTGTTGAGATAAAAATAAAGGATTTCTTCATTCATAAAATCCTCAAAAAGATGAGATTGAACTGGTGTTCTGACTATTTTGTTTATCTGTTTTCTCACTGGTTCTTGATATATTAAATTTCCAGCCTTTGTGGTGTACCTGCAGATAAAATGTACTGTTTTTGGCAGAAAAAGGTCAAACTGTAGAGAAGCATTGAGATGTAAGATGTGTATGTAGGAAAATATGGCAATAAACAAAGAACCCAGGATGGGTTCTTTGTTTAAATGTTTTAGACTTTATGCTGTCTTCTCCCCACCACCATTAATTTTACATTAAAATAAAAGGTTTACATTTACTTGCTCGACCTGATCTGCCCATGTGTCAGCTGATCAGTTTTGGGGGTTTTTTTTTAGCTTGGACTGTGTCCTCAGTGTCTGTCTCGCTGTGTTTTGTCCTCAGCCATCCTGGCTACTTTGGTAAGGTGGGTATGAGACATTACCACCTGAAGAGGAACACGTCCTACTGCCCCACCGTCAACCTGGACAAGCTGTGGACACTGGTGAGCGAGCAGACCAGGCTCAACTACGCCAAGAAGCCCGACGGACCTGCTCCTGTCATTGATGCTGTGCGCGCCGTAAGTAACAAATATATTCTGCTGGTGGCCATTAGAAATATCTTGCTTATATTCAGTTAATTTATTTGGTTTGATTTTGTATCTTCACCCTTGAGGTCACTTGACCTTAAACATTTTATGTAGATAAGTGTTTTAACTTACATGATTTTATTTTGTGGTCTCTTCTGGTCAAGCTTTCAGTGTGAGCATTGTAGCTTCAGATATTCACTCGTGTTTTGAATATTTTCTGTTTTTGTTTCAGATTATTTTTGGATTAAATAATTTACTGTTTCTATCTTAACAGGGTTACTACAAAATTCTGGGCAAAGGCAAACTGCCCAAGCAGCCGGTGATTGTCAAGGCCAAGTTCTTCAGCCGAAGAGCAGAGGAGAAAATCAAGGCAGTGGGCGGAGCCTGTGTGCTGATGGCATAATGTTCCTGTCTGATTGTGTCTGGAAAAATAAACTATAAATGCGAACAGTTTGGTATGCGAACAGTTTGGTCTGTATTTTATTATGAAATTAAGTTTTTACAAAAAGCCTTTGAGTTAGTATTGGTTAAGTTGGAAGGATAAATACTACAAACATGAAAAGGACTCGGACACAGTGACTGCTTTAGATTAGTCCTCGTTGAGTTTCTTGACTTTGGAGCAGAAAATGTTTTTAAAGTAACAAGTCAAATACCCAGTGTAAGGACAATAAGGTGTTAAACAGAAAAAAGGTTTTCTAGAGATTACGTGGTAATGGGAAATCTGTTCCAAATACTGTCTAAATTGAACATTGTTCCTAAACAAAGGCCACATAAAAACGTGTTTGTAGTTGTGTTTGAAATACACCAAGTTAAATACATAAATATACTAGTGAAGTCTCTTGGACACTTCTGATGGTGCAGGAAGGGAAGTTTTTTGTCCTTTTAACATTTCTCCTTAGACTGATCAAACAATTCAATATATGGATGAGAAAAATTTTCAAATGTTTTCACAATATAAAATGAAAAAATACTGTTTAGATGTTTTTTTTAATAAAGTGATTAACTGTATGAAGAGCAAGAAAAACAAGGGATAGTGAGTTAGCGCTTCAATAACTTTTTTTAACTTTATTTAAACAAAGTAAGCACAAACAAGTATCGCAATTAAAACAGTGCAACTCCGTAGAGGACATGGAGGTAGATTTTGAAATGGAAATACAAAGTAATATAGGCAAAAATAAATAATGAAACAATAACTAAAATACCAACAAGGGGATTCATATTTTAGGATTGATATACAGTACATCAGTGGGCAATTCCATTAATATTTCAGTCAGGTAGAGATTTCAAATATAACTGGAATTCAGATAGAAAAAATGTTAAAAACTGGGGATGATCTCAGCAGTCTTTGTTTATGAATAAAGAATTGTGTTAAACAAAATTTTAGGTTACAACAGAGTTCTATTGTTATCTATTGTATTGTGTTGTTTTGTTTTTCTCCAAAAGTACATCTCTAGAAATAGATTCAGGAAGTGCAATTTTTGATTTGATCCATCTTTCTAAGCAATTCCAAAATGTTTTGGTTTGATTGCATTTATAGAAGACATGGTCTATAATTTCTACATCACTTTCACAGAATGAGCATTTATTGTCATTGTTGGTATTGTTCCAGAAGATCTCCTATTATTTCCGCGTGAATCTCTTGGTTCTTCGTCATCACCTGAACCTTGT
>JAVKLF010000011.1:1618268-1629728 GCA_034783495.1 Millerichthys robustus | reverse complement strand
CAGCTGGGGTTAAATAACTTGTTGCCAGCTGAAAGATAATCGCCTATGCAGTACTTATCCAATAGGAGGCTTGTACCATATTTGCTTAGTTAAATCCAGGTGGCGACTTTTATTTTGGCCATGCAGTGTATTTTATTACTGTGATACTGTATGTATGTAAATTATGCTCTTTGCTTGTTTTCCCTTTGAAGTGTTTTAGCATTTTCAGGCCGACATTGTAAATAAGATAAACAGACAGTCAAATGCAGACTCTTTATTTATTAGGGAACAAAGTCTCTGTAATGTTTCTAAAGTTTCCTCACTGGGTTGTTGTCTCGTCACAAACTAAACAACCACAAGATCTTGTTTGCGAGATTACAGCTCCATCATTCATGTAATGAATGTTTTAATGTAAAACTTTAGTTACTTATTGTTTAAGATGTGTTTGTGCTAAAGTCTAACACTGAGGATCACCTCTGACAACATCAGTAACATCTATAATCAAAACCTCCTAATCGGAGTTTAAAAGTGTTTTTTTTTTTGTACACTACTTTTTTATTACTTCAGTTTGAAGAAAAGGTTTAGTCGTCTGACAAGCTAAAGGCTAGTTCAAGCAAGCTAAGATCAAAGTGGATTGCTGTCAGGTTAAATTAACTCTAATTATCAAATATTCATATCAATTCAGGTGATCACTGTTTTATAGAGCTTTGGACCACTGTCAATTTGGCATTTAATTATTTATAAGGAATTTTGTGGTATTTTGGAAGCACCGGTTGCTAGTTGTAGCACTTCTGATGTAGCTTAAGAAAAGGAAGAAAGGTGCCGTATAAGTACAGTCCCTTTACTTTCCCTCAGATTACTTTTCAACACAACCCCACATTATCTACAAAATGTGTACACCTTTACACAGGACAAGTTTGGCCACTCCCACAAATTTGGGTGTGACCAAACTTTTGACGGTTGCTGCATCTGTTCGGTCTGAATGGCTGGTTAATTAATGCTTTGGATAATTTACTGTGAAACCTAATATACTTTTGTCTGTTCCTCATATAAGGTCAGTATTTCTGAAGCAGACCTACAAGCCATGGGGGGCACTATCACCATGGTAACCCATGAAGGCACAACCATAACCATCCCAGCTCATGAACTGGCATCGCAAGGCGCTCACTCTGTTACCATGGTAGCAACAGACGGGTCAGACGAACAGGTAAACATCTGTTAAAACTCATTTACATTACTTGAGTAATGCGTTTTAAAATGTTCTTCTTTGTTAGACTTAAGATTTTGGGAGGAGAAAAAAAGATTATTGCTCACTGAATAGTGGCACAACAATATTTCCACTACAATATAATCTTTGAGTGTTTTACTTTTCTTATTTATGTATGTATAACTGATTATCACAATACCACTGATGGCCACTAGGTGTCGCAGTTCAGACACCTCTCTACTGTAATTATTATTTAGAATAAACAGACACTTTTGTCTCACGTAAAAAGCTAAGTGTAAACCTTTGTTCCCACAGATCATTTGATGATTTTAACTTTTGTGAAAGGAATGCTGTTATTTTATCGATTTTTTTAATGTGTTTTTTAAATATATAAAAATATGACTTTTACTTAATCAGATTTACAAATATTGAGCTAGTTTGATGTGGGAGTAGCTGAGAGTTATTCCCAACACATAATTTGAGTACTAAGTTAGCTAGCAAAATCTCACTATCTCACTAAATCTCAATATTCCATGAGATTAGCTATATTGGTTTTGCAAAGTTTGACCTAAACTGCTACAGTCCTGTTTCTTCATTTTCTCATTCATGAATCGGTGAAGCACATTTCTGTCGCCCTCAGGTAGCCATCATGACGCCTGACATGGCCTCGTTTCAAACTGTGGAGGAAGCAAACTACAGTCAAGAGCAGGAAGATCTTCATGCTGTCACGTTACTGGCTACCTCCAACGGGACCCACATCGCTGTACAGGTTAGTGGACCAACTGGTGACAACTTGTGTCCGAATTCAGAGGACCCGGCCTACCCGGTCGACGTGGGCCAGGGCCTCCAACAACAGCAAAGACTGGAAGAGAGGCTGTGAATTTGGATGATCTAGCCTTCCCTGCCTTACCCCATACCTATCGCCTAGCTACCGTGACGGCGCTAAACATAAGTTAAAAAAATTAAAAATATGTAAAAATGATATATATTATAAATTAAAATAATTAGCTTAAAAGGTAATACATGAAGAACCCGTCATACAAGCTCATTTTGATGATTTCTGCAAATAACAGAATTCAATATAACAGATAACAGAATAAATACATGTCTTTGCAAACGACAAACTCCTAAAAACACGACCGCTTTAAACTCTTAATTGTGGTGCTGTCAGAGTTTTATTTCAAACTGTACTCCGGTATCGCTTCATCCGCCATTCCCCAAAAAAATCTCCCAGTCGACCCATGTTGGAATAGGGTGGGCCAAGAAGGATCCACCGGACCCGTCCCTCAAATGAGGGACAAACGAGGACCAATTTGTTGACCGCAAGCGGAGCAGCCTCCGAATTAGGACAGACTTCGGCGCGGCACAGTGACGTCAGCCTTCAGATTCGGCCTGGAGAGGGCGTGGCCTCTGAATTTGGACACAGCAAATGTCTCTGTAATAAAGATGAATAGATACATATGCTTTTGGAGTACTTGAAATAATGTTTGAAAGTAGAAGGTACGTTGATTAATTATATCTGATGAAGAGTAATATTTGATCTTTGTCTTGAAATGTAAACTGTTTGGTGCATTTGTTCCAAAAAATATATAACCAAACAGTTCCTAGCTTTTAAGCTCACATTATTACAAATTGTGCACTTACAATAAAAAGTACCAATTTCCAGAGATTGTTTGCACTAAAAAGTTATAAGTTTATTGCACAAAGTCAGGCATAATGTTTAATTATTATTTCTTAAGTCTCATAATCTCTTAGCATTTCTGTATTGGAGCTGTAAAAAGCCTTTGTATTAAAAGAAAAAATGATACTGACTGTGGTCTCAGTCAGGATTGGGACCTGAAGTTATTTAGTCCAACATGAAGCAGGTCCCCGTCCTGACTGTGGTCTCAGTCAGGATTGGGACCTGAAGTTATTTAGTCCAACATGAAGCAGGTCCCACCCTGCTGAGTTATTTGCTTTAATTCTTGGAGATTTCCTGCAGGGGAGGATGTCAGGAGGTGTTGGTGTGCTGCAATCAGTCAGTGATCTAATGAATCACTATAAGCTACAATACATTTAAATACTTGTTCTCAGAACTCTGAAGGGTGCGGCATTGATTAGATCAAAGTCTGATTTTTAAAAACCTGTCTTTAATTAGTTTGTTCTATATTTTTAGTGATTAGAAACAAGTAATCTTTTGTTGTTATGTAAATAATCCATCTCTAACCTTATCAGTCAGTTTAGATTTAAGGTGGTGGTCAGGTAAATGAATTAAATTGTGATTATTAGAGTTTTTAACATTCTGTTTTTCTTCTTCCTGTAGCTTAGTGATCAGCCTTCACTGGAGGAAGCCATTAGAATAGCATCAAGAATACAACAAGGAGAGTCACCGGGCCTGGATGATTGATGGACAACAATTTAAAATAAAGACTATTTTACATGGACTAAATACTTGGAAGAAAGTCTTCCTCTCATTTTTTTTCACAATTTAAGTTACCTTTTTTATATGGATAATTGTTTTTGATAACTGGTGTTATAAGATGATATTTTGTCCCTCATAAAAATAGAGGGATAAATGCTTTCTAATGTTTAAATGCACAGTGCAGTGTACAGTAAATGCTATTTCTAATTAAAAAAAAAGATTGCGTGAATATTTTTGACTCCATACCTGTACTAAAGTTAAGGTAAGAAGGTTTAAAATGCAGAACAAATAGTAAAACTTGACTAATCTCACCTAAATAATTTATAACTTTGATGTGGTATCAAAATACTAAAATAAATAAAAGACAAACAGTAGCTCAGATCTGTAAACAGTAATGAAAGACAACGGAACTCCTCCTTTGTATGATAAAAACATCAACAGATTAAACACCTGATGGAAAACCTTTTAGAAAAAAGTTATTTCACAGACAAAGTGATTAAGAATAAATTTTCTTTATTCTGTGAGGTGTTTAGTTGATTAGGCTTTTTTTGTTGCCACATATTGTTTAGCATGTAAAAAGTGAGAAACAAGGTGTGTATATTTCATTTTTTTGTTTTGTTTCTTTACCCTGCTTTGATCGTGCCGCCTAATGAACACGCATTGTTTTTTTCGCTGATGTGACTTAAAACTACAAATGTTAACAAATACTGCAGGTTCGCGCCATGTTGTCGCGTTGGAATCGCTGACGTAACCCCTCCCGAAGCCACTGTGGAACGCCCATCTTTCAAAATTCATCTGCGCGCCCTGATTGGTTACAGCGGGACACGTGACCAACGGTCGCGGGAAGTTCTTTGCCACGCGCGTGATGGGAAGAACTCCTCACTTGACTCATTCAAAGTTTTTGTAAACATTGCCAAGTTTTTATCGAGGAAAGACGCCTTTCTGTGTCGCCGAGCCCCGAAGACTTCGTGAAGGGAGATCGGTACGCGGCCGGATGGACGAAGAGCTTTTAGTTTGTTGTATTTAATACTTCTTTCGGACGTTGTTCCTACGGAGTTTACGACGGTAGTTCGCCATTTCCCAGCGTTGGAATTTTAAACTAGTTGAGGTTTTACGAGAAAGTTGAGTAAACCTTTTACCGGATACCTTCACAGAAAGGTAATTAGACTTTGTTTTACAAAAAAGCGGGGTACACCCGCTAGAGTTCTATTATTTTTATTTAATACCCCGTCGACGGAGTTGGGGTTTAAATCCTGGAGAAAAAATGTCGAGCTACACTCGCCATCGGCACCAATCCCCTTCCCAGAAGTCTCAACCGATCCGCCAGAAGCTCCAGTTCTCGTGCAGCGACGGAGAGGACGAGCCCATCGAGGATGTCAACAACAGCACCGGGGGAGAGTCCGGGTTCACGGAGATGGATTCCCCGATGCCAGCGCGACGAGACGCCGCCGACGAGCGGCTGGAAGGCGGCAGCAGCCCTCTGAATCGCTCCGACGGCGTGGAGCTGTGGGACGAAGAGGAGGAGGACGACTTCGGTTCTCCGGCGTCTCACCTGCGGTCACCGAGCAGCGTCATCTTCGCCAACTGTTCGCCGTCACCGAAGAAGGTGTCGCGGCTGTTCAGAGGGTCCCCCGAGCCGAGCTTTCTCCCGGAGGAGGACGGAGAAGGGTCCAGCTCTCCCATCCCGGACTGCCCCGACACACCTCCGCACAAAACCTTCAGAAAGCTCCGACTGTTCGACACACCGCACACACCCAAGGTTCGGGGCTTTTTAAAATATATTCTGCAACATTTATTGAGTCTTTCTTCAGTTCAATAGCTAATTTAATCTTAAATGTTCGTCAAGACCATGCATGCAGAAAAAACACAACTTGTTCTGTTGAATTTTATAGATTTTAACATGAAATGAATAATGGAACTGTCAGTCATGTTGTTTCTACAGATTATGAACTGCATGTCAGTTTATGACCCAGTGACCCACTTAAAGTCCAACTCGACCTATTGCGTAATGCTTTCATTGTAGTTTACATGTGTACCTTTTTAGTTTTATGTCCAGGGATTTTATAATCTGTTTATTATTTGAATGATTGAAACGAGACTTCTGTATGCTTTTTGTATATATTTCAATAATTAACAAACGTGTCTTTTTTTGCAGAGTTTGCTGTCCAGAGCCAGGGGTTCTGGACCAGGATCATCCAGCAGAAGAGTCGCTCTCTTCAAGAATGTAGAGTCTCCACGAAAGTGTGTCACAGACAGCTGCAGGAGGCAGCAGATCCCCTTAGTCAACTTCAACCCCTTCACCCCGGACTCCATACTCATTCAGTCTGCAACACAACAGAGGAACAGGAAGAGAGCCCACTGGAACGAGTAGGTTTGCCCGAGTGTTGCCCTTCTGTCCGGGGAAACCCCTTGGCTTCAGTCTGTTGTGGCTTCTCGGTACTTTCTGAGGAGCACCTGTAAAGTATGTGATAAGAGTCTAGTTGTAATTAGTCTTTAATTTGTTGCTTTGTTTTAACTTGGGTGGGTGTGGGCGGGTCGCCACGCATGTCTGCGTTTAATCTTATCTTTGTTAAAACAACCAGATGTGATGAAATAGTTGATGACCTTGTGGGGGTGGGGTGACTGGAAATCGATACCTCGTGCTTACTGGTGAACTCAACCATGTGCTTGTGAAGCTCTCAGTGCTGCCCCCTGCTGTACAGAATGCTAACTAACAACACCCCTCCCCCCTGTGTGTTTCAGCTCATGTGGAGAAGACATGGAGGCAAGTGATGGGGAAGGAGAGGATGAAGTACTCCCTCCATCCAAGGTGTGTAAGACTCCTACCAGACGATGAAGGCAGATAAATAAGTTTTGTCCATACCTGACTTTACAAAGCACAAAGATTAGAACTCACTCAGTTTTACAGCTTAGGTTTTGTGTGGCCCGGTCACTCTCCTTGTTGTTTCCAACACATTCCGAGCTCTAACACAATTCTTGTTTAAAGCTAAACTTTTTGGAGTCCGCATTATTTCTTTGTTTAAAAAAACTCTCAGAAGGTAACTATTGGATGTGCATCTACAACAAATTATCTTACAGAATGCACAAATTTCAGCCAATGTTACAGATTTTAAGAGTCACAGCAGAGACATGAGATGCAACATTATTTTCATGCCTGGTCTGAGACAGCCACCACTCTGTTGTTTCCTAAGACAAGATAACCAATGCGGTCTGTCAACATGTTGCGCAACAGCCATCGTTCTTGTAAAAGCAAAGTGAAACTTCCTCCTTGTTATGTTAAATGTGATTTTGTAAGGCAAAGAACATCTTTACACAGAGCTGGTTTTCAGTGAAACCGTAACATTTTTGTTACGATCCAGCCGCTTGTTTGGAGTCTCTGACTCGGACACTTTTTAAAACCAGGTCTCACAGAGGAACACCTACTCATACTCACAAATCATTTTTGACCCCTATTTCTGTGCACGTTTTCACCAAATTCAACACCTTTTATCCTCCAACACTCTCCAGAGACCAGTCTAGTGTAAACAGGCCTTAAACTAGTTAAGTGGTTGTGCGTGATGTCTGACTAATTACCCCCCCCTCCCCCCTGTCCCCAGAGGGTCACCATGATGGAAGGCAACATGATGTCTCGCTACACCTCAGAGTTTCTCGAGCTGGAGAAGATCGGTGCTGGAGAGTTTGGTGCTGTGTTCAAGTGTGTGAAAAGGCTGGATGGCTGTGTCTATGCCATCAAGAGGTCGAAAAAACCCCTGGCAGGATCAGTGGACGAGTACGAAGTTTGCACTTGTTTGGAATTACGAAAAGATTCCGTGTAGATTATCTACTTCAACTATTTCTACATGTTGTCTCCAGGCAGAATGCTTTGCGAGAGGTTTACGCCCACGCTGTGCTCGGCCAACACCCCCACGTGGTGCGCTACTATTCAGCCTGGGCTGAGGACGACCACATGCTTATTCAGAATGAGTACTGCAACGGAGGCACGCTGTCTGACGTCATCACAGAAAACTACAGGCAGCTCACCTACTTCTCTGAGCTGCAGCTGAAAGATCTGTTGCTGCAAGTCTCCAGGGGCCTCAAATACATCCACTCCATGTCGCTGGTGCACATGGACATTAAACCCAGTGAGTGGAATGCACGCTTTATTACCTCCTATCGTCTTCCTGGCTCCATTTAAAATTTAAGTTGGATCAAGTAAGGATTTCAGTCCAGATCTTCAAAAATAAAATAAGCTGATTTTAATGAATGCATCGCAATAAGTTAGTGTAATGAGTTCAGAAACAAAGCCAGATTTTAAACTGGGACTGAAAACTGGTGTTTTTGTGAACCCCCAAAAACTAAAACCATCCATTTATTTATGTTTTTTCATTCATATTTTTTTTTATGATCATGAAACTAGTTCTTGGGTTAGTTTTTTACTATTTCTTGGTCATAAATTGGTGTTTACATTTTTGTTCTAGGCAACATTTTCATTTCTCGAAAATCTGTAGCAAGCTGTGATGAATCTGATGATGATGACGATGGAGTAACGACTAGTGTTATCTACAAAATTGGTACGTACCTCTTAGAGTTGAGCAACATTATACAGTTGTGCTACTCTTCCATTATTCAATACTTAATGTTTTTTTATTCCAGGTGATCTTGGTCATGTGACCAGAGTGAACAACCCTCAGGTAGAAGAAGGCGACAGTAGATATTTAGCTAATGAAGTCCTACAGGAGGTTGGTATTACAGAAACAACTTGCTGTTTGGGGTCAGAACAGCTGACTTCATGGTTGGTAAATGTGTGGTTGTCTCTTCAGGACTACAGTAACTTAATGAAGGCAGACATCTTTGCTTTGGCTTTGACCGTCATCAGTGCTTCGGGGGCTGAACCTTTGCCCACTAATGGAGAAAAGTGGCATGAAATCAGAGGAGGCAAACTGCCTTCCATCCCACAAGTGCTTTCTACTGAGTTCCTCAGTTTGCTCAAGGTAAAGATGAACCCTGATTTGTCTTTTCGATGTTCTTAAATACTATTTTTAGATGACTATTTCCTAACGTTGGCCACTTAACCACAATTTTTTTTATCCTTCCTTTTCCAGGTGATGATCCACCCTGACCCAAGCAGACGACCATCCGCTTCAGACCTCATAAAACACCCGGTCCTTCTGACGGCTGCCAGGATGAGCGCAGATCAGCTCAGAGTTGAGCTCAATGCAGAGAAATTCAAGAACGCCTTGCTTCAAAAGTAAGCCCAGCAGAATTGTGGGAGACCTTATTTATTTGTTATTTCTGTGTGCAGGTTAAAACTGGATATCTCCACTGACATTCGTTTCATAATCATCTAGTTTCATTAAGTGTTTTTTAAAACTATTTCATATAAAACCTAAATAATTGTATTGCTGGTTCAGTTTCTGTGCTGCTGATGAACTTCTTCCTTGTTTTTGATCCTCAGAGAGCTGAAGAAAGCTCAGATGGCCAGAGCAGCAGCTGAAGAAAAGGTTCTGTCTACCGACCGGGTCCTGACCCGTTCCACAGTCCAGTCCAACCCCAGAACTTCGAGGCTTATTGGAAAGAAGATGAATCGGTCGGTCAGCCTCACAATCTACTGAGATGTTGGACTTCTTTGTGACGTGAAACACAAAGACTCAAAAACCTTCTTCATCTAACCCGCTCAGCTGGGTGTTTTTTTTTTTATTTGTTTGTTTGTTTTGGAGGAGAACCCCGTCCGTTGTGTTGGGATCTTCTTCCCAACCAAAGATGTAGACCGTTCCTACACTGAACTGGATGTTCTCCCAATAGACTGTTGTCGCATAGTTCAGCCCTTTTTACCGTCGGGGTCATTTCTTAAAGGTAGCTGCTTTACCTTTTCCACTCCGTAGATGTCCAGCTCTTTCCCAGGTTGTCGTTGCACTTCCCTCGACATAGCCGAAGCCTGCTGGCAGCCATTCAAAGCTGCGGTGAAGCTCTCTTCAGTGTGAATGTACTTGACTTAGCGGTGCGCACCTTACTGCCTGTCATAAGCCTGACGCTGGTACTGGGGGTCTGTGAATTGACTCGTCTCTTTGTAAAGGAGCACTTTGGAGGCAGCGCGGTACTTGCCACGTTATTATGAGAAGAAAAGAAGAAACTTGCTGCTATTGATGTTTTTGTATGTACCAGGGTTTGGTCAGTCAGGTTGGAGTCCTTCTACAGGTTATTGGCTCTATTTGTCATTTCCTTCCATTAAATACTTCTTTTACTGGTCAAATGGAAAGTGGATCATGGTATTTGAATTACCAGAACCAGTAGTCCAACTGGTGAACTGCTCCTTTCGATCAGTGCTGCCAAGCCTCCCTGTAGCATTACAATCATCGTCCTGTTCTTTGGATGCTCATGTTCTGTTGTCCTTTCACCATTTTCATTAGGCTCATCATCTTTTACTGTTTAGAACTTGTATCTCTCATCTTTCTTGTATCTTTTAACACAAAAAGCTTTTTCTCTCAAACCATGTACATATGTTCTTTAATAAATTCCCTTTAATTGCTCTGTTCTATAGATCTGTTTGGTGGAGTTTTCTATTTTAGTCTTTTATTAAACTGAGTGAGTTGTCTCTAAAGAGATATTTTAGCATTTTTAAGTAGACTTCTGTGGAAAAGTTATGCAGAATAAACATAAATGCGAAAGATAAAACCTTTAAATAGTAATTGAAAGCTAATGGACCACAGTAGATTGCTGCATCTTGTGTTGAAAAATGAAAGTAAAAACTGTTGGGAGGGGGGTGTGATCCATCAAAGTCTTGACAACAATAAGGGCCAGATAGAGCCCATCCAAGGGCCGCTTCTGGGTCTTAGGCCACACTGTCAATATATAGTCCAGGGCCGTGAACTGACATACTGAATTACTACAGCTGCTTCAAGATGTGCTACATCTGCAGGTGGACTTGTGTAGCTTTTGTCCACAGGATTCAAAAACACTTAAATTATATTTCACCTTATCAATTTGAGCTATTTATAAACAAAACAAACGTTTAATTGCTTAAAGCATAAAGTAGTTTAGCTAACCATAAACTAACTTCTTAGCATGTAAATTACTATGTAAAACAGATTTTAAAAAAATATTTAAGGCATTTGTTGTAAACTATCCTGAGTGAAAAACATAATCTCATGATTAGGTTAACTCTAGATTAACTCTTTATCCAGTCATCCATCCATCCATTATCTCCCACTTAATCCGAGTCGGGTCACGGGAGCAGTAGCTTGAGCAGGGAGGCCCGGACAGCCCCACAACATCCAGAGCCTAAAGGAAATCAGAGCGGATCTCGTTCACTCCCAGAGCCCGGGCGCTTCAGAGCTTTTTAACTACCTCGGCGACCTCAGCCCCAGTTATGGACAAATCAACCCCAAAGTCCCCAGACTCTGCTCTCTTCACGGAAGACGTGCCAGTGGGATTGAGAAGGTCCGAGAAGTATTCCTTCCACCTTTCAACGACATCATTGGTTGAGGTCAACAGCACTCCACCTTCACTGAACACAGTGTTAGTAAAGCGCTGCTTTCCACGCTTCAGCTGCCAGATGGTTTGCCAGAATCTCCTCAGAGCTGATTGAGAGACTTTCTCCAAGGCCTCACCGAACTCCTCCCACGTCCAAGCTTTTGCCTCAGCTGCAGCCCGCTTGGCCTGCCGATACTCTTCAACTGCCTCTGGAGTCCTACCAGCCAACAAGGCCCGATAGGACTCTTTCTTCAGTTTGACAGCCTCTCTAACTCGGGGTGTCCACCACCGAGTTTGCGGATGGCCATCACAAGAAGCACTAACAACCTTACGGCCACAGCTTAAGACAGCTGCCTTGACAATTGAGGCACGGAACATGGCCCACTCGGACTCAATGTCCCCCGCCTCAGCTGGGATGCGGTTA
>JAVKLF010000011.1:1597380-1609484 GCA_034783495.1 Millerichthys robustus | reverse complement strand
GAGGAGGGTCGGAACCGCAGTGGAAAGACTGAAAACTGGTGTGGTGTGGGGTGGAACCGGGTCGGTGGAAAAGCGCCACCTGTGTCTGCTCTGGTTCCAGGTCCTGTCTCACACCCTGTGTCTGCTCTGGTTCCAGGTCCTGTCTCACACCATGTGTCTGCTCTGGTTCCAGGTCCTGTCTCACAACCTGTGTACGATCCTGGGGATCCCACACGATCCAGTAGCTCTGGAGGAGCACTTCAAAGACGACGATGAGGGTCCCGTTTCTAACCAGGGGTACATGCCGTACCTCAACAAGTTCATCCTGGATAAGGTCAGTGGGTGACCCACAGAACCTCCTGTGTAAGGACTTGGCTGGTTCTCTGTGGGTTTGTGGGTTTTTTCTGAAACCAGTTTATAACCACTCGCTGGTGGAAGTGATATTTTTATGTTGATGACTAAAAATTGTAAAAAGTTTCCTGTGTTGAAGAGGAATCTGTGATTTGAGTCATCTGTCTGTTCTGTTACTCTGTTTGGAAAATGAGACATTATCGGGAGAAGGGGAAAAAAGCCAATCTGAGACTTAAGTTGGGAATGATTGTGACATTCAGAGTGAACTGAGGGACCAGTGATGAACTCGGAATGGTTTTATCTCGGACCTTTCCTCACAGGAAGCCCCAAACATCTCATGTTGTCTGTTTTTGTCCTGAAGTCCTGTGGGTGTTGCTTAGGACTGAAAACTGTTGTAATGCAAAATTAATAACTTCAAATTATTTCATGCTTTGTATTAGAAAAATCCATGTATTTCAATGTTTTTCTTGAAATAGATGGATTTTTGTTGACTTGTTTTTAAAGTGTTTCAGCTCACTGATACAAAGTACTATTTATAGACTGGTTGTATAATAATCCACACAGAGTCCGTTTGATGTTCTGTGAGTCTGTCAGTCATTTTACTGAACCCCCTCACTCGTCACGTCAGGGTCACCAACGTCAGACTACATGGGGGACAAATTCTTGCATTTCAAAAAGTTCTTATAGTTCTGTTCTGAGCTAACCTGACTGGGTTTCATTATCCTGCTGGTGAAGACGCGTTAGCATCGTCCTTGTTGGAGAGGTAGGTGGAGCAGTTGTTGGCGCTGTCACCTACCTCTCCACGAAGGTTGCATGTTTGCTTGCGAGGACGTACCTGTCCGTGTAGTAACCGACACTATTGGACCCGGTGCCACAGTGTGCAGTTTGTATGTTCTCCGCGCAGAACAAACACACATGTTGGGTTGTTTGGGAGCTCTGGGATGGAACCAGTCTAGAATGTACCCAGCTCCAATCAACCATAGCTGGACAAACTGGTAATAGCTGGATGGATATGTTCTCAGATTTACACATATAAGTGGTTACATGTTAACACTTTGTTGTGTTTATTTACACAAACGTGGACAAACAGATGTACCTACTTTCAGTATTCTAAAAGTAGGACTTAATATGACCAACAAACCATTTTGAATTGTGTGCAAATAAGAGCACACAACAAGAGCTCAAATGTGGCTTGCTTCTTTGTCGTATTTACAACTTATCTCAAACTTGTTTTTTGTTTAGGATTTACACCAAAGGTTTTAAATATAAATGTGTTTGTCTGAATATTGAGCTGTTTATTTATATCTGCAGATGTACGTACAACTACTGTGCACCACTTTACTGTACAATTCAGTTAAAACATCCGTATAATACTGTTGACTCATTATATAGAGCACTGTATTGTGAATGAGCTCCTTAAACTGGGCTCGTTCTTGATGACATCATCGTGGAGTCGCAGCACTAATCTTGTCTGTTTTTAAAAGTCCTTGAAAGCTCCTCTGTTTGGAGCAAATAATGTTCTTGTACCGTCTGGCGGGATCGGTTGTTTTCAGTTGCCAGGTCTTTGTCATGGCTTTAAATAAGAAATCAAGCGGAAATGTTCTGAATGTTTTTCTGAATCTGAGCTAACTTGTTTGCAACGCTGGTCTCCTGAGTTTAAAATGATTTCATATTATTATTAACCACCTCCGACTATTAAACTATAAGTACTTTGTCATACCTTGTGTGTCTGTTTGTGTGCGTGTGTGTGTGGGTGGGGGGGTCAGAGCATTCAGCCTCTGAGGAAACTCCACCCCGTCGTTTGAGGAAATCACATGGAGTATGTGTAAACCAGGGACTATAAAACAAGGTGCTAATATGAGGTTTAGCAAGAGAAACAGAGGTGAAACTGGGTATGATGGTGAACAAAACGCTCCGACAGGGCAAAATCCACAACTGAGCGTATGTTTTATCCAGAAATGCTGAGTCAGCTCAGAGCTCAGCACTGGTGCTGTTTTAATGATTACAAAAAGGCTCACTTTTGTCGAATAAAATTATTACAATTTTACACCAGCTCCCCATCAGTTTGTGTGTCTTTGTGTGGCTTTTGTTAGCGCATGCTGTACGCATTCTTTTTGCAAATAAAAAAACAAAAGACACTTTGACACAAACACTGAATGTTTGTGTCGAAGTAAATATATTTAATATAAGGTTTAAAAAGAAACATTGACTTGATTTTAGAATTTTACACAAGGTTGGGCAAAATAATTTTGAAGCTGTCACATTTAGTGGAAGATGTCTGAAAATAAGATGATCTTGGTTTCAGGCTCTGAGATGAAAGCCAGCGGGTGATATGCATTCCTTGGTGCATTCAGTGCTGGGCCTTTATTTGAAGATGTTTCAGCTTCATATGGCTGTGTGGTGTAATATTGTCTCTGCTTGCACTGTTTCTAGATGTGTTTTGGAACTGAATGTTGGTTTGTTTCATTTACTGTCAGGACTTTTAAAAGCTTTAAACATTAAACCAAAATGTCTGTCCCACAAATCAGACTAAATGAGTTTGTCCTAACTGAAGATGAGAGTGCAGGTTTCTGTTTCTTCATTGTGTTTAACCCGTCTTGGTGTGAGAGAGCCTGAACAGCTACCAGTCCAGTTGAACTGGTAACTCAGTCTGAGTGCTTCTAGTTATCTGTGTTCTGGAATTTACCGTATGAGCTGTCAGCGCTGACGCTGAAGTTCAGATCAGGAAAGGAAATAAATATCTGACCGTACATCTCAGCTGGAGTGTGGACACGGAGGAGGGAAACTGAACCAGCGAGCTGTGAGAAGAAGACAAATGAGACAAAGATGGTGAAAGAGAAAGAGGTGTTCTTTCATAACTGAATCCTCTTTCACAACTGTTGTTGCAGTTAGATTCTGCTGATTCATGGGAAAAAATGCAGTTGGTAAAGAGGAATTCCCACCTGAACATCTTCACCCTCACATGAGGAAGATCAGTCTGGTCTGGTTAGTTTGATGTCTGGTGATGGAGTGTTTCTGATGGGAGGAGTCTTGTTTTAAGACTTACATCGTTTATTTAGTCTTTAAAGGGCCTCTCCACTCAAAATCTATTGTCAGAACAATGAACACATGCTGTCAGTAAAATTGTTCATTTTTAGTGATGCAGTTCAAAATCACCACAGCTTATTAAATGAAAACTCTGATCAGAAAGTTTTAGGTGGATTTTGACATTTGGCAGATGGGAGTTTGGTTTATGGAGCAAAGCTTTGCATCACTTCCTGTGTAACAGTTCATGGCTCACTCTTTGAACAATACTTGTTTTAAGATGACAAACGTTTCCTGCTGAGTTCAGCAACAGACTTCAGGAAAGTTTGGTTTTTGTTTGAGGGCTTCAAACTAAAGCCAGCAGAGATGTGCCTCTAATCCAGAAGACTGCACAGTCAGCTCGCCCGTCTCCACAGAGACGCCACAGAGACGCCACAGTTCACCGGCGCTCTCCACAGCACCGATTGTACCTTTTTTCAAGAGCTTTAACTCTGGAATTTGAATCAATGTTTTTGTTTTTTTCTTTTCAGTTTGCCTTCACGTTTCTTTAAAGTTGAGCTCTAACAGCATCTCTGTAATCATAACTTGCATCGTTTCATTCCAATAATTTGTTCCTTTAATAATTCATGTTAACATTTTGTTTGTCTTTTTCCAAATTACTATCAAAATCAACTCTTTTATTACACTGAATCATTTAGGCACAAGTGGAATTCAGTCACACTGAAGAATCTGCAGAATCAGAAGTCTTTGACCTTGTTCAGCTCTTCCATAACAAAACTTGTGACTCTATTGTTAAAAAAACGTAACAGGGAATGGAGAAAACCAAACGGACTGAATATAAAGATATCTATGCAGCACCAGGAGAGGCTAAATTCAACTTTGCTGCACTCCTACAGACTCCAAGTACAACAAAATGTATTTCAGAGCTAAAAGAGTGGAATTAACAGGATTTTAGCTTAAATCGGAGGCAACCGGACTTAGATCAATTCTTGTTAGAAAACGTTGAAATGTTTTCTAAATAGAATTTATCTAAGTCCGGTTGCCTCCGATTTAAGCCTGTTTGCTGTTAGGATGACTCGGATAACTGAGAATTTGCACAGGCAGATTTAAGCTTTGTTATTCAAAAGTTAACTTTTGAAAATGTGCCAGTTTTGTGTTGTCATAGTTCCACAAACTGCTTGAGAAACATAGCCTGAATATTTTGTAAATGTCTGTCATGTCAACGTTTGTTCACTCTGATGGTTTTATCCGTGTCCCCTGCTGTTGGTCAGCGTCCCTACACATTTTTCCTTCCAGTTACTGTGAGAAACCAGCAGTCCTTGTTATCTGACCCATGACTCACCAGAGGCTCTGTTTTTATCTGCCACAGGTGACTGATAACTTCGATCGTCAGGAGCTGAATAAAATGTGCTGGACGCTGTGCTTCAGGAAGAACCTGCAGCAGAATCAGCTGTTTGTCTCTGACGATGACGCCTTCAAGATATGGTGCGTCTTCAACTTCCTGTCAGAGGACCGATACCCATTGATCATGGTGACTGAGGAGGTGAGTTGAGCTGCGATGCTGAACCTTTGGGATCCATCTAACTAAGGCCGTGTCGTCGGGGTCCAGAACAAAAGATCCGTTTTCACTGAAAAGTTCATTTTATTTTTGCAGCAGTCCAACACGTTTAGTTTGACGGAGCTCATTCATCTTACCACTGAGAAAACAATTTGTCCCATTTAACCCATTTGTCCATTTGTCCCTCGTGTTGGACAACACGTTTCCTTTACAGTTTATCATGAAAATAATAAAAAATAATGCTTGTCTTGTGCTCTGCCAGGGACTTGAACAAAGGCTTAAAAATCTGTTCCCTCAGTTTTGAGTGGTTCCTGGTCCTGGTCCTGGTCCTGGACCTGGTGCATGCTTTAGACACCTGGTCTGTATGAATGAGTGATTTACAGGCTTCTGAAGAATCTGAAGACCTGCTGAGGAGCAGAGAAACCATGCAGGATAGTGGTCCTCCAGGACCAGGGTTTAGATGATCTGCTTGCATCGTTATATTGGAGAACCATCATTAGATCATTGTTTCAGTTCTGCAAAGGTTTGAAAAAAGAACTTCCTTTCAGAATGAGTAATGCGTGAACATTTCACATAAATGACAGAAAAATAAACAAACGCTACGAACAAATTTGAACCAAGACAACAGATGAGCGTCACTAAAGCTACATCTGGTTAAAAATTCTCCTTTTCTGATTTATCTGATAGGTTGACGTTAACTGGATACATAAATTCATAAATGTTTGATATAATTTAGGTGACAGACAATGATGATTTTATTATCACTATAGTCTGATCATAACATTTGTAGATTCTAAACACTAGTTTTATTTCCTCTGTTGTTTACTTCTGTTCTTTTGTTTTAGATTTGTTTTTATTGAAAACAAAGCATCACAGAAACACGTCATTGTGGGGTTGATGGCTAAAAAAGATTGTTCTGTTTTTACAGTAAAAATATTTGAGGACGCTATACTGGAATCTAAAAAACTAATTCAGATACCTAAATGATTTGACACAACGTATATATATATATTAAAATAAGTAACAATGATTTGAAAGTTGAATTTTCTAGTTTTGACAGGTATCTGATCAGATGGTTTCTTTTTTCTGTTCTGTTTCGGCTGCTGTTTTCAACTGTTTTACGCCGAATGTCCTTCCTGGACCAACGTGACCTAAACCTAAACCCGCAGCCTCAAGATTACAAGACGGTAGCACTGATCCATGGAGCAACAAAAGTTCAATGTTTGTGCTCTGAAATTAACACAGTTAGCTCATCAGTTTGAACTTCTCACTTCACATTTGTGTTTTTAAATTGTCTTTTGTTTATCTTCCTCATACGGTTTTTAAAGCACAGATAAGGATGACTTGTAGTGGAATCTAAGCTAATGTAGCTGCATGCTAAATTTGGTGTTCCAACAATTGGCCAGATTGAAACATCAGTTGCTCAAGAACAGAAAGGGAAGTTTCCAACTTCCTGTTCTCTTATAAAAGCTGGAAGATTTATTGTAACAAACATCAGAGGTGAGTAACATGAAGATTGTTTGCAAAGTAATTTTAAATTTAAATTTTTCGGTCAGTTCACGAGGAGATAAATAGTGGAGTAAAAAGAGAAGTGTTGGAAATAAACAGCTTTGTAATCTGATGTGAAATCAGTGTATTTATATATTAGCACCAGTTCACAACAGATCTCATCTCTGCAGAAACATTTAAATCCATTTTACAAACCTTTACAATAGTGATTAAAGACCACAGCAGAGTGAAGAGATGTGGTCCATTTGTCCTTCACCACTCTACAAACTGTTTCGTACTGCATCTCCTGTGGCTCTTATTGATGTATTTCTGTGAAAAAAAATCAGTTTTGTTCTCAACGTAGCTTGAGTAGCAACATTTTTTTTCCACAGGAGTTTGTGAAACTGAAAACTATGCCTCCCTTTCTACTTTAAGAACCTCCAGGAACCACAAGTAACCTGCAGTCTGAGAGCCAAGTGCTCTGTTAGCAAAATGTGGGACAATAAGATCTTTAATAAAAGATGGTTGTTGAGAGCTTTGGATGTTAGAAGTAAGAATTTAAATTAAAATTTCTACGATGAAGAGGAGCTAAAACTGGAGAAACATCTGTCCTATTACCTCTCTTCAGAACTCTAATCATTTATTATAATAATTATATTATCTGCATGTTTTTATCTGATTGAACCCAAACCAGAGTGTATCCTCTCGCACAGATTGAGTACTTCCTGCGTAAGCTGACGGAGGCGATGGGGGGCAGTTGGGTGGAGGAGCGCTTCGAGGACTACAAGCTGCAGCTGAACTCAAAGCAGCAGAGTCTGAATGTATGGGAGCTCATCCTCCTGGTGGGCTCGGGTCACTTCAGTAAGGGCATGGACAAGCAGACATTGTCTATGGGCATCAACGAGGTCTACCAGGAGCTTATCCTCGATGTGCTGAAAAAGGTGAGCAGCACATCTGTATCGTGACGGACCCCCGTCTGGTCTTCAGTTGCATCTGAACTGCTTACAGCAGCTAAATGTTGTCGTTTTAAACCTAAAGCCCACAACAGTGCAGCTTTATTTGATTGGAATATCTTCATATGATTTATTTGACTACCATAGTTTCCGGACCATAAGGCACACCGGATAATAAAGATCGACAAGTCTATTTTCATACATAAAGCTCCTCCTATTATAAAGCCACATTAAGTGAAACAAAACGGTCATTTAAATCAAACTTTTAACTACCGTAATTCACAATAACTCTCAACATTGTTCAGTTGTAAGACATAAAATACAAAAGAATACACTCACATTTTCAGTTCCTAACTCTTCCATAAATCCATCAGAGTCTTCCTCCTCAGTGTCTGAGTTAAACAGCTGGGCCATTTCAGCATCAAGCAGCCCGGATCCTTCCCGTCATCATCCGAGTCGGTCTTGTTGCTGTTATTGAACCGTTTTGTCATTATTCCAGCCTTCGTGAAAGATCAGACAACACTTGAGACCGGTACCTGAGCCCAGGTCTCCACGATTCATTACACGATTATTTATGATTCCATTACACGTGATAATAACACCGGAACGTTGAAACACGTTACTCCGTCAGCACCCCCGCCTCCCCCGACTACAATAGCTGTAATGCTCCAAAAAGCAATCAAGCGGTGGTGCAGCTTCGTAGTTTTCAACACTCATACGAATAACATTTTGACTGCATTGATTTTTAAACGCCGTGTATGACATAAAATCTGTCAGCAAACACAATCAAAATTCATATATAAGGCGTACCGGATTATTAGGCGCAGTGCCGATTTTTGACCAAAAAAAAGACTTTTACGTGCGTCTTATAGACCGGAAAATACGGTACCTTATGTTTTGCGTGAAAGGTTGTAAAGATGGCTGTATTTTCTAATGGCCTCAGCCAGCTGCTCCACAGCAGAGCAGTTAGGTGTGAATTTGGACCATAATCCAGGCCGTCCCAGGCCACCACCCCCAGATTAACGGAGCACTTTGAGTGCATGCCGTCTGCACATTTCCTCAGCTGAATTCCTACAAAATAAAAGTTTATGCTGCAGGGCAACGATGAGGATGTCCGGGCCTTGGAGGTTTTCTAACACCCCCCCCCTTTTTTTTTTTTTTTTTTTTTTTTACAGGGGTATATGATGAAGAAAGGTCACAAGAGGAAGAACTGGACGGAACGCTGGTTTGTGCTGAAGCCCAACTGCATTTCCTACTATGTTGGTGAGGACCTCGCAGAGAAGAAAGGAGACATCCTGTTAGACGGAAGCTGCACTGTGGAGGCGAGACACTTTTTCAGCTGTTAGGAAAATCAGGGTTGAAAGCTAAGTTTGGACATACTGCATACTACTCTTATTGAGTTTTAGTGCTAAATGTTTTGCTGCCTTCCTAATTTTTGTCTGCGTTCTTTTCTTACACTTCAGCCGTTACAGGATAAAGAAGGGAAAAAGTGCCTCTTCCTCGTCAAGTCCTTTCAAAAAAGTTTTGAAATCAGTGCATCAGAAAGGAAGAAAAAGCAAGAGTGGATCCAGTGTGAGTCATTTATTACGGCTGCTCCTGAGCAGAAGTATTGATGAGTTTCCTGAAAAAAGTCTGATTTATAATTAAACCAGAGAAACACTTCCTGCACCCACACCGAAGTTTTGTTTTATTTTAATTGTGGATAAAATTAATAAGACTGGTTTGGATTTCCAATCGTTTTGATTAGTCTGATAATACTCCAGATGAGCAAAGCTGATGTAATCTTCTGTCTGAGTCACACAAATCTTGTCTTGTATTAACATTTGTCCCAGTGTGAGCATGGATCAGGGTTTTTTTTTAACCCAGGGTGATTCTTGTGCCTCTTCCATAAATCCCTCACAGCCATTCAGACCGCTGTCAACCTGCTGCGCCAGGGCCGGCCGGCGCCGCACCATGACGCCCGACAGAAGCGCCGGGAGCTTCGACTGAAGCAGCAGGCCGAGCAGGAGGAGCTGGAGCTGAGGATGAGGGAGCTGCAGACAGCCAATGAGGCCAAACAGCTCGAACTAGAGAACATGAGGAAGGTAGGAAGGGAAAGCTTGTCACATTGTAAGTCTTAAAGTGTGTGTAAAGTATAAAAAATGTGTGTTTTGAGCTTGTCGCACCACAGAAATATGTTATTATTCACCCATCCAAATTCGAATGATTAAAAACACAGCGAAGCATATAAATTTAGTTTTCAAAAGTAACAATCCAGCCCCACCCTTTTCTGGCCTGAGATGCTGGGGGCGTGTCCACTAGAGGCGGTGAAACCACGCATGCTCAGGTGGATTTTTCTTTTACAAACTTTATTCAGGCCTTATTTATTTATTCAACCTTATTTTTGGGAAGGTTGCCATCACTCAGAAATAAGGTAATATTAAATTTAGTGCAGATCAGATTCCAACACAGCACTAGGACATTTTCCAGGAGTCGAACCAAAAATATTTTTTTCTCGTGCTGTCAGCTGATCTACGGCCCGTTCCACTGGAGGTAAATGAAAGAAAAGGAAGAGCGTTTTGGTAAGTCTGCTTCAATCAATATCCGCGCCTGTATAACTCTAGAAATATAACGCCACGTTGCTGAAGTTACTGTTATTTTCTCCTTTTTCTAATGGCATTTATTTTTATTTGGGACTTATTAATCCAAAATCAGTGACTCAGCAGAATGTGCTGCAGCTACTCTGTGGTTCAGTGTCACACCGCCGGAGAGGATGGTTGGTACACCCTTGCAAACCAACCGACTGTCTATAAATCCCAACTATCTCCTGGTCGTCAGTAAAACTATCTGGAGTAAAGTGAGCGCTGCAAAGGCGGGTGCTATTGGTCATGTCTTCCGTAGTGGCTCCTCTTTACAAAATCCATAAAGTTTATTCAGGCGTCCATCTCTCCATGAGGCACAATTGGTTAGCTAGCTAGCAGCAAACTACTGTTAGCGCTACCTGATGTCGCTCTGCTGTTGGTTTTTATACTGAAGGAGCAGCAGGGGGCGCTGTTATACTGAAGGCAGCCACGTTATGACACGCGGCTGCGCTTTAGACGCAGCCCATAAAATCCTGAAACACAGACGTCTTGAAACCTGAATTTCATTCTAGCCCCACAGTGCAAACAGAAATGGTTGGGAGACTTTTTACACGTTTACAAGAAAATATTTGACATGTAGAATCTGTTTAGAAGAAAACTAAAGAACTCACTTTACATCAAACAGATAGAAACAATAAAAAAACACTCCCGACTCAAGACAACAACAAAAATCATCTGCTGAATAAAATGTTGAACTGAAAGTGCAACTTGATGGATGTATAGTTTAAAAAAAGGAAGTTGGACTTTGGGGTCCTGATGACTGGGCTGTTCTTTGTTGGAAAGACTGAGTGAAGGTGGTCCACGGATAAAAACACAGAACTGCTGGGGACAGCAAAAGCTCTAACAATAGCTATGGCTTGGGCTTCAACTCCACTTGAGTCTGCAGAGTCTTGGTGACGTTTGAGTCCTGCCTCAATGTGGGCGGGGCCATCACGGTGGGCCACCCAAGACATCCGTGACAAAATTCTCAATCCGAGGCAAACACGGCCCAGCAACACTCACCGTTCTCTGCCCAGGTCTGGTCCAGGCCACCTTTTCCCCTTCCCCTTTTCACCTTTTTGCCCGTTAGGGTCGTGTGATATTGGGGGGGAAAAAAAGAAAGATGATTTGTTGATGATAATAATTGAATAATTGATTAATGATCAAGTCTCTTATTCTTGTATTTGAACGACTTGCAGCGGTTTGCTCCTACACGAGCAGCACTGTTCTTACTGTTGTTCAAACACACATTTTCCATGATGTTTCCTAAAACCTCCACTCAGAGACCTGGATTAAAACGCTTTAAGTCAGAGAAAACGGCTGCTGTTCTCGTGTACACGAACAGCCAAAACGCAGCCAACATTCACTTAAAAACAGGGTCGTGTACTCGGGGCCTTCGAGTTTAAATTCTTTTGTTTCTTGATCATTGTTCTTGTATTTTCAGAGGACTTCTTTTCACAATCAGTATTATGTAACAAATGCACTCTTCATAGCTCCTGGAAATAAACAAGCAAAAAAACGGTTCAGCAGCATTCCTCCGAGCTGACATCACACTTCCAAATGACTGAATTAAAATTCGCAGGTTGTCGCTCTGTTGAACCACACAGTTGAGTTTAGTAAAATTGAAGTAGGTCACCTAAAAACTCATCACCTAAAACAAGTTTATCCTGTAAATCTTCAGAAACCAGTCAGGGTCCTGTTTGTGGAGGCTGCTGATTGGCTGAATACTGATGCTGGTGTCGCTGGTTTTATATTTTTAGATGCTCTATTGTTTGGACATTTCAGAGATAACACACTTGTCTGAAAACAGAAATCAGTTGGGGATAAAAATCAAAGAAAAAAGTAATACTGAAATAAAATGCCTGCTTATGTCATGGTTTGGTTTCCACGGTTTGTTGGAATGGCTTTTCTTTACGTTGCATTCATACAAGCTGGTGGATCCTCTCAGATTAATCAGAAATGGGTTGTCATGGTTACAGTTTGGTGTGTTGCAGAGATTACTTGTTTCTCGTAAACCAGAGAACAGTTTAGTCTTTGTGTGGACTGCAAAACAATCTGGCCTTGAGGTGCCAGCCAGACAGACAGACAGACAGACACACACACACACACACACACACACACACACACACACACACACACACACACACACAC
>JAVKLF010000011.1:1572180-1587237 GCA_034783495.1 Millerichthys robustus | reverse complement strand
CAGACATCAGACCTGAAGACAGACATCAGACCTGAAGACAGACATCAGACCTGAAGACAGACATCAGACCTGAAGACGAGCAGCTTAGACCTGAAGACAAGTGTCTCAGACGTGAAGACAGACATCAGACCTGAAGACAGACATGAGACCTTAAGACAGACATCAGATCTGAAGACAGACATCAGACCTGAAGACGAGCAGCTTAGACCTGAAGACAGACATCAGACATCAGATCAGAAAACGAGCGTCTCAGATGAGAAGACGCTGGTTCATAAAACTCCAGTTCTGCTTTAATAAATCTGTGATGCTGAAGATGAAAGTTTAGGAACTAAAACAGTCAAACAGAAGCTGAAAACTCTGAATCAGCAGCAGAACTCTGAGAGCCAAACATGTCTGAAATCACAGCCGAAGGTAAGAGAGTGTGGATCGTAAAGTGATGACAGTTTTATGGGCTGGAGGACAGCAGAAATAAAACTAAACAGAGTAATATTATTGTTTAATATTCAGAAACTAACTTCAAAGTCATGAATTCTAGTTAATGTTTTCATATTCATGGTGAATGTGTCCTTAAATTAAATGTTTTTTTATTTGCTTGGAGCAGACTTTGTGAGTTACTGCAAACTTCTGTGTGTGTTTAGATGTAAAACCAGCTGAAGAGACTAAAAATGTGTTTGTGTCCGTGGGAGGGCTTGTTTGGGATGTAAACATGTACTGATACATGTTTACTGTAACCCAAGGTCCCACCTGCACATCCAGACCAGCACTTGGTTTACATTCTCTGCATACCCACAATTCTGATATCAGCATATCAGTAAATCCAAAAGAATCCACTCCAGTAAACATTTTGCACCATACAGTTCAGGATAACCTTTCATTATATCTTTTGCAAAAGTAACTTTAATATTTAGTAAAACCAGACTGCTTGGAGCAGCTCAGCTTACTTTACTTCTTATGAGATGAAAAGGTCATGCACAAAGCTGCTCAGCTGTTCCCGCTCACATGTTCAGAGGCTAAGCCTGAAGGACACCTTCCAAAAATTGCTTTCAAAAGGCTCAGGTGGTGAACGGTGCCGATGTGGGGCACAGGGCCCTGCAGGTGCCAAGATGAATGAATGATTTGGTCAGATAGAGTTACACGTGGCAGCAGCCAACAAGTTAGTAATTTAGAACTGTGGCACAAAGTTTGTCTTGTTGATTCTAATATCTCCAGATGAATCAGAACTGTCCAAGTGACCCACAACCAGAACGACACGATGATCAGAACGGGATGCTAGACAGTTTTAATATGAGGGGAGCCCAAGGCCTCGGATCCAGATATAAAAAAAAAAAGGATTCTGCTGTCGCTTGACTGCTCTGAGCTGAAAATAGAAGCAGGCCTCATACTGTGGGTGCAGAGAAAATTCAGGGCAGTCCAAATAAACAAACCAGTTTCATTAAGTCCTGGGAACCACTTAACATGCGGGTCAGTAAATACTGATTTATTAAATCCTGGGAACTGAAGTTTTATGCTGTAGTTCTAACAACCGGGTCAGGCTCTCCTGACACGGGACAGAAAAAAAGATTTTTGTTTGAGTTCACATATAAAACTCATGGAGTTACTTAAGTTAAATGACTTATATAAATTAAATTAACGTTATTATTAATAATTAAATTTATGACCACAACAACTCTGTAGTCCAAGTGTCAAAATGCAGACACCCCCGCCCCCCATTTCAAACTCAAACAGTCAAGTTGTAACATCAGATCTGGTGGTTTGTGTAAAGCAGCCACTCTGATGTAACAATAAACTAGGATCTGTAGCCGAGCTGTTTTCAGAGCTCACGACTCGGACACTGCCTGGAGTCAGCAGCTCTCGGGATGGGATTAAATGTGTTGACTAATGTGCACGGCAGATTGGGTGTCAGGTAGAGAAATACGAGCCAGCTTCTCACATGTTTACAAATGTGAGGACGAGGCACTGACTCAGATTAAACTGTCTCCAGTTTATCTTATTAGTGTTTCGAGGTCCTTCGTGTCGCATTTTAATCACATAAAACTGATGAAACATTGTGCCAACACCTTGTTTAGATTTAAAATACCAAAAACAAAGTCACTTATGGTAACTTCCTGCTAATAACTCCTGCTCAAACATCACAAAACAAATTAAACTAATTTTAAAAATTCTTCATTTGAACCAGTGCTAATTATGACTTATATCATGTATCTGAAGATCTTTTCAAACACAAGCTTTTGTGCAAAAGATAAGAGTCTTAGTGAGATGCAAATGTTTTTCCAGACACACCTCGACTTTTCCTGAAGATGTCCATGAGTGAGGCTGACGAGAAGGTTCGTCTGATGGCAGAGAAGGTGTACGCCTCCGCCCTCAACCAGGAGAACACCAAGCATGCACTGGCACTCTTCTCCGTCCCTGAGGACTGTCCAATCGGACTGCACGAGGACAGGGAGAGGGAGCTGCAGAAGGAGTTGGCCGAGCAGAAGTCCCAGGAGTCCGTTCAGAGGTGGGAAACACCTGCAAACTTTCTTTTTAAACTCCTCAACGACAGCAGACATTTCCCATGACTGAACCTAAACAAGAGTTCATCAGTGGACTGTCCTTGTTTCATCAGGAAGAAGAATTTCTTGTTGAAGCGCTCGCAGTCGATCTCTTTCCAGCTGCCTGATGACTGGAATCAGTCTGCAGCATCACCTGTGCCCACCCTGGGCATGACTGAACCTTTTCCCCTGGAGAGCTTCCCAGAATACCAGAGAGTGACCATCAGTGGGGATTACTGTGCAGGGGTGTGTATGGAACTACAACACACATCTAATAAAAAGATTGCTACCTGGACTCAAAACATTATTCACTGAGGAGAGGAGCGAGACAGAAGCTGTGACTTCAAATCTGGGAAAATGAAAATGCAGATTAAAAAAAAGAAATGTTTTGACTTTTAGCTTAACCTTCACCACTGAATGTCTAGACCTCCCAGCTGTAAGAGAAACTAAATTCATACCTTAGCTCTAAAACCAATCCCTAACCTGATGATGATGGGCACCATAAGGGCTGGTGGGCCTGAGAAGGTAGGTGGTTCTACCAGAAAATATCCTAAAAACCTTAAACAAACCAAGAATACAATAAATGACAATATTACCCCAACCTCATGGAAACAAGAGATCATTTACCTTAATGAATTTTCAGCTCTCTGACAGTAAAAATCTGTTTTTCAGATCACAGTTGAGGATTATGAACACGCATCTGAGGGTCTCCTTAAAGCCCTCTTTATCAGAGAGAAGTACTCCAGGCTGGCATACCACCGCTTCCCAAGAACCACAGCCCGAATTCTTCGTGTGGCCGAAAATAGAGAGTGGAAGGAGGAGGAGGAGGTCTTTCCCAGTATGAACAATTTCATTTTCAGCTCAAATCAATTAAATCAACTGTAAACATGAAAGTGTGACAGATGTATATGTTCATGTAAATTATTCATTGCAGATTGTTTAGTTTTGTTTTAGTTTGTACAAAAAAACCAAACTGTGGTTCAGGAATGAAAAGCTATTTTTAGCTCTCTTTGTGTTTGTATCAGAATAAGAGTGATGTGCGTGTTAGCCAAAGTCAGTTCCAGACTCGTTCGGAAGCTTTTACTACCTTTACTTCTCCAAACAGCGGATGAACTTCACTAAAGCATTACCAAAAAGCCAAATTAGGTCAAATAATAGTTGCATTTAAGTGCATTTATTTGTCATATTTTGCAGTTTTCACTTTGATGCATTGTTAAAGTTTATGTCAGTGACTAACTAGAGCAGCTTAAATGTGTTAAGTAACAAAGTATGGTGCAAGCAAACCACAGCTCTTACTTCAAAGACAAAAAAATGAAAAGTAGGATCTTAGATGTCTGTCTGATTAGTAGCTCCAACAGGAACAACAACTCAATCATTGTTACGTCATACCAATAGTTTGCATTTTTGAACTGTCATTAAATTGTTGCAAAGACTCATCCCCAATGCAGAAGAAACAATCCATCATTTTCCTTGAGAACCATGACTGGTGGAGAAGTGGATGCTGGTCTTTGGCTGCACCCTGTTCAACATGTGACTGAAGCAGGTGGAATCGAACCCCCAACTCTTTCATTGGAGGACCACTCCTCTAACCACTCACCGGGTCATATCTTGCTCATGGCTAGGATTCAGTCATGGAGAGGAGTGAGTCAGAAGGATGTACGGCTGTGTTCAGCTAAAGGTGATGAGAGTCAGTTTCTGTAAGTCTGAGGTCACGCTTCTCAACAAGAAAAAGATGGAATGCTTTCCCTGAGTGGGGGAATGCGTCTCAAGTAAAGGAGTTGAAGTGATTGTTTTGTTTAAAAGTTTCGGCAGAATGACGCAGGACATCCACAGAAATGAGGGGTTGCATTGGTCTGATGTGAAGAAGGAGCTGAAAGGCAAATCTCTCAATTCATTTACATTCCAGGAGCTCTGGATCATGATCAGAAGAATAAAATCCTGGATCCAAGCAGCTGAAATTAATTTATTTAGTAGGGTGGCTGATGAGCTCAGCCATCCAAGGGGAGGGGGTGAGTAGAGTCACCGCTCATTCACGTCAGAAAGTGTCAGCAAAGAGGGTTTAGGCATCTGAACATCTGAACAGGCACCTCAGCATTTTAGCTGATTGTTGGTCCCCTCTCTCTGGAGACTTTCTGGGAACTTCCTGCTGGGAGGAAACCCTGAACTTAAAAATCCTGTCTGGCCTGGGGACAATACTCAAGAAGGCACTGGAGAGTGTTACTGGACAACGAGATGTTTGGCTTTCCCCTTTGGACCTGTTGATTTTTATTCTACATTACTCAGCTTGGCTGTAAGTCCTTTTCTTTTTTAGTCTGTTTAATTCATCTGCTCGGATTATTTGCAGACATCTGGCCTTTCCCCCATGAAGGAGAGGATCCATACTCTATAGAGGGTATTCCTGAGAACCTGAAATATGAGCTGAAGATGAAGGATGGAATATTTAATGTTTATGCTGACACAGAAGCCCTGAAACAACAAAAGCCCCTCAGCCTCCCCTATCCTGATCTTGAGACCTTTGCTGTAGACCTGAGTCATGTCCTTGCTATGATAGCTGATGGCCCAACGTGAGTACACCAGCATGTTAGTGCAACACGATAACTCAGCCTGAACAACAGAACCGGACTGAAAGGCATACATCACTGTAAACTTTATGGCATAATCTTGTGCTGACTTGCAGGAAAACCTACTGCCACAGACGACTTAATTTCTTGGAATCTAAATTCCACCTCCATGAAATGCTGAATGAAATGGCAGAGCTGAAAGAGCTGAAATGTGTTCCACACAGGGACTTCTACAATGTTAGAAAGGTTAGTTGATGTTTTCTTATCTTCAGTGGGACTTCAGGCTAAAATAAAAACAGCTCATGGTTGTATGATGACATCATTTTCTTTGTGTCAAACTCAGGTAGACACACACATACATGCTGCAGCCTGCATGAATCAGAAGCATCTGCTGAAATTTATAAAGGAAACATACAAAAAGGAGGCGGACCGAGTGGTTTTGGAGAAAGGAGGCCAGAAGATCTCACTCAAAGAAGTCTTCAAAAACCTGAAAATGGACCCGTATGACTTGACTGTAGATTCCCTGGATGTGCACGCTGTAAGAGAGTTCAGTTTAAACCTCATCTCCTAAATCAGGGCTTCTCAAACTATTTGAGTCTGGGGACCCCTAACAGTGGTGTAAATATCCAGGGACCCCTCATAAAACTCACGCTAATTAAAATGAATTTACTGCCATTTTAACTCCTAAATTTTTTTATTGTTTTAATGGTGCATTGTTTCCCCTATGTATGTAGTTTTTGAAATAAAAACAAAGTTAACAATTTATCGTAATTCTTTGAGGACCCCCAAGATACAGCTCACAGACTCCTGGGGGTCCTGGGACTCCGGTTTGAGAATCTATGTCTGAAGTGTTGTGCAGTACATTGTTTATTCTTTCAAAAACTTTTTTGAAGAAAAACATTAAACAGCAGACAGCAAACAGGCTTAAATCGGAGGCAACCGGACAAGTGGTTGCCTCCGATTTAAGCCTGTTTGCTGTTGCGATGACCTGGATAATGGAGAAGTTGCACAGGCATTAAACAACAGAATGAATGTAGCTTTTCGTTTGTTTTTAACATTTTTATTCAGAATTTGTTACAAAAGTAGATCTATGGTGTGTCCACGCTTAATGTACAAATATTTCCGTCTCGTCACTCACAGGGAAGACAAACCTTTCACCGCTTTGATAAGTTCAACTCAAAGTATAATCCTGTGGGAGCCAGTGAACTACGAGAAATTTACTTGAAAACAGACAATTATATAAATGGAGAATACTTTGCACGTCTCATCAAGGTAAAGTATTAATTTAAAAACTAATACCCTGAATTTAAAATAAGTACAGAAATATGAAACAACTGTGTGATTAATTTGATTTTTTTGGTAAATTAGAATTTGTGCCTAAACTCTAAAATAAAATTCTGACTTGGTAAAAGTTGTTAAAGGATTTAAAGATTGTTAAATGTTTTAAAGGGTATTAAAAGAAGTAGGCTGGTCATTTTTCAGTAGACAGGAAACAAATGCATGCTATTTCTTAACCCAAGGCCTCTGTTCCCCAGATAAAAACCTGCGCATTTGTTTCCTGTCTACTGAAAAATGACCAGCCTACTTCTGCTTTATCAAGAAATTTGTGTTGTGTTCTTGCACAATCCAGGAAGTTGCTGCAGAGCTAGAGGAGAGCGTATACCAGCACGCTGAGCCACGTTTGTCCATTTACGGCCGATCTGCCAGCGAGTGGACGAGCCTTGCAACCTGGTTCATCCGGCACAAAGTCCACTCACCCAACATGAGATGGATGATCCAAGTTCCAAGAATATAGTAAGTTTTCAGTAAAGAAGGGGCCCATTGTTTGACTGTTTACTCAGAAACACTGCTGGTAGACAGCGGGTTATTTATAAAACTAGATGTTATGATAATTAATTGTTGCTTTGATTTGGAATAACTCATTAAGAGTTAAAACTACTTGTGCTGCCTGTGTGGGAGGAAAGGTTGACCTGATCGTCTTCATCTTGCAGCGACATCTTCAGGGCCAAAAAACTGATTCCAAACTTCGCTAAGATGCTGGAGAACATTTTCCTCCCACTGTTCGAGGCTACAGTCAACCCTCAAAAGCACAACACAATCCACGTCTTCCTGAAATATGTACGTAAATTCAAGAACATGCAACAGAGTATTTTCATTTCATCCAGGAATGTTTGAGGATCCGTGTCCAGTGGCTGAGGAGACGAACGTTGTGTTGAACTGATGTGAGGTTTTGTCCTGCAGGTGACGGGATTCGACAGCGTGGACGACGAGTCCAAACACAGCGACCACATGTTCTCTTACAAAAGCCCGAAACCCGAGGAATGGACCGCGGACGACAACCCTCCCTACACCTACTACCTCTTCTACATGTATGCCAACATCATGGTGCTGAACAATCTGCGCAAGTAAGTTGAGATAAACATTGTAATATCAGTCAATCCCTGTTAGGAATCCTTAACATCTTAACAGTTTCATATCATTAAAGCATTTAATATATACTCATGCTTTCTGAGAAATGTAAGGAAAGAACAAAAGAGAACAAGATACTAACACAAACTGTTTCTTTCTACAGGGACCGAGGGCTGAACACCTTCCAGTTTCGTCCTCACTGTGGTGAGGCGGGGTCCATCACCCACCTGGTCTCTGCCTTCCTGACAGCTGATAATATCTCCCATGGCCTCAACCTGAAGAAGGTGCAGGCCTAAATTCACCTATTGGTTTTGATGATCAAGGTCTTTATACTGTTATCAGAACGAGATGACAGTGAAGCTTTCACCTCCATCACCAACAATGAACTGACAGTAAAGCACAGATGTTTCTCCCTATGACAAACTTTTACCATTTTGAGAGGCATTGATTCCTCCTGAGGGTTCCAGCTGTAATTACTAACCCTACAAATCTCCCATCATCACAGAAAATACTGACTAAAGTCTTTGTGTATGCACAGCTGCGGTTTAAAACATAAACCTGTTCGACAGTTTAATCTTTACTTCAGAGGAACATTGAGCTCCACTCTACACAAACTGCTTTATGTGCTCTTAGAAGCTGCTTTGGTTCATTTCATGAATTATCCAGTTGTAAATGTTCTTCCTGCAAAACAAAAGAATAAAACTGATGCAGCTGTGGACTACCACCCCCTCTCCAGAGTCCAGTGTTGCAGTACCTATACTACCTGGCCCAGGTCCCGATTGCCATGTCTCCACTGAGCAACAACAGCCTGTTCCTGCAGTACTCGAAGAACCCCATGCAAGAGTTTCTTCACAAAGGCCTGTGTGTGTCGCTGTCCACAGATGACCCCATGCAGTTCCACTACACTAAGGTCCGGACCCAAGAAAAAACATAATCAACTCATCTAAAGCACATATTTGTGGTACTAATCTGGAAACATCTGGGTCTCTATTGTTATTACAAACCTCTTTAGGAAGCGTTGATGGAGGAGTACGCCATCGCAGCACAGCTGTGGAAGCTGAGCACGTGTGATCTGTGTGAGGTTGCCAGGAACAGCGTTCTGCAGAGCGGTCTGTCCCATGAGGTAAAACTAAACACAACTTGAGTCGAGAGTCGCACAGACTTAACAATCTGAAATGAACAGTGCACAATACTGTCACAGATTCTAGAGGCGTGTCATATCTGCTTTTGTACAGTATATCATTAGGAAATTTGAGTTTCATTCAAATCTAGAAAAGTTTATTCAGTGCAGGGAACTACAGTAGTAGACTGCCATCTTGTGTCAATAATCAGAACTGCACAGAAGACTGCTTGCTGTGTAGAACAAGATCACTTTTGTTCTCTGCTACTAAAACCCAACATATCCTGCAGTCTTAAGTAATTTTAGCTGTATTATTTTACATTATCACCCTCATTATTCTCGTGTTTTAAAGTAGATGTCGTATTGGTTATGGCCGAATCTTAATGGAAAAATAATCTAGAATTTGATTAGTTAGATTTGTCTTTTTAAACCTTCTCATCCACAGGAAAAGAAACGCTTCATTGGTTCTAACTACCTACAAGATGGACCTCAGGGTAATGACATCCGTAAGACAAATGTGGCTCAGATCCGCATGGCCTACCGCCATGAGACTTTGCGTAATGAACTCAGTTTTCTGGTGGACGCGGTGAAGACAGAAGATGATCCTGCTCTGTGAATCTGCTCACGATTACAAACAACACTTGGAAATGTCTTCAGAGAGCAGAGGACAAAGACAAGACGTCTTATTATTTGTAAAAGTTCTCCATCTTTTAGTGGAAAAGTGACGCTTCAGTTACATTGATAGATAATGATGCTGGTATTTTGGGTCCTCTTCATATAGCGTAATCTGGATTACCATTTTTGGATTGGGTCATGTTCTGTAACAGCTTTTATTGGTATTGACATGTTCAGAGGTAGTTTTTGACTTAAAACGGCAGTATTTGATATTACAACATTTTATAATATTGGTTGAGAGAAAAAAATCTGAGTTTACTTTGATGCAAGATTCTAAAGAGAAAGGATAATTTTGGATGGTGTTTTTATAAATAAAAATGTGAACAGTTAATATCTCACCTGCAACAGGACTACTTAACAATCAGTCAAAGTGAATTGCTGCCATCTTAAAACAACTTTAATCTTAAAAATGTTAGTGGGTAATTAAAACGGTATCTTATTATTTTTTTACAAACAATTTTAGGGTAATGCACAAGTGCAAATGGCAGCAGCAGCTAGCTGTGGCACTTCTCCACATTCAGCAGGAATTGCAAAATATTTCTGTTGGAGCGAGCGAAATGGGATTTAAATAACAAAAAGATTTAAATACTAGTGTTTTCACTACCACATCTGAGTAATTGTAAAGAATCCACCTTGTTCATACAGAATGAGCAGACTATTACAAAACAAACTTTTTAAAACAACTTCAATCTTCTGAATTTCATAGAAGATATGAACGGTTCGTGATGCCACTTCAAAAGATCTGAACTTTAGATCTGAACCATTGTTTTAGTTTACCTGTCAACTTTTTACAAGTGCAATTGTGTTGTCATAAATGTGCAAGACTTTAACACCTTTTCTTGTGTTTGATGTTTTCTCTAACAGTTCTGTCACTTTTCATGGTTTTTCATGACTGAAATAAAAGTAGCAAAACTGGCAGGAATGTGTCTGTAGTAACTTTTAAAAATTTTCTGTAAGTCAAGTTTGACTATAAGATGATAACTCAATAAGCTGAATACTTTTGCAAAGAAAATTTTTACCCATTTTTCAACAAGTAAAAACAAAAAAAGTAAGTGACTGCTAGGACAGAACAAAAAAATCCAGAAAATCCCACTTTCTTCCTGACAGGAAGCTGGTGCCTGCTTGCATCAGAAGGTTGGGGTAAACCCTGGACATGTCTCATGTCCATCACAGGACACAGGACACAGTTCAGTTGGGACTAAAATTTCCCCTCAACCAGAATAAAGTTTTTTTGTTTAGGGTCCGCATTTAACGGGTTTGACATGATGAATAGTTTTAATTCAAAAACCAACACGTCTTAAAAAGTGAAGGAAATATAAACACATATTTAAAGGTGATGAAGCAGAGTTCATTATCTTGATATAAAAGTGACACAGACCAGTTTTTAATTTTTATTGCATAAATTTTCTGATGACAGGATTTAAAAGAACAGCCTTTAAATGGTGTATAATATAAACAGACACTAACAACAAAGTATAAAGGAAGCAGAGTTGAGTAAACCGTAGTAAAATGTAAAAACAACAAGGTTTTCAGTTTATTATCCTCACCAGTTAAAGGACTTCAGTACAGATGGGACTCGAGTCAGGAGTTATAAATTAATGCCACCACATTAAGGCTGCTTATACAGTGTGTGAAAAATAATTACATAGAATAATGTGAGTTTAGCTGTGTCACACATATCTCTGATGTTTTTTTTATTTTATTTTTTTTACATCATCAGATTTTTTACTGCACTGTCATGAACTTCTGTGAAAGAATTACAGAGTCAGGTTTTCTTTTTTCAGTTTTACTCAGAAGTCTGTGTGAGTTTCAACACTGGCAACCAAAACTGATTTGATCTCAGATTATTGGGCCTGGAATAAAACTTCATGTGTAAAATTCAAAAGTTCACTAAATAATAAATTGCTTCACTGTAAAGAGCCATTGTGGTAAATGTCACAAAAATTAAAACACATTTAAATAAAGCCTTAAATTCCAGCGAAATAGAAATATATGACTAAATATTAAAGTTGAGTTTATCACATATTCACATTTTTTAAACACTTAAGCTCCACCAGAATCATCACTCATAAATAAGCTAATGGTTCTAAACCCAGAACTCCGAACAGAATCCCTCATTCTAAAAAAGAACATCTGTTTTTTTATCCATCCAACCAAAGGTCAGGTCAAGTGCTGCCTTACATTAAACATGTTATTTATTATACCTACAGGCATGAAAAGTATCTGTTCTGCAAGTGCAAACTACAGCAATCTGATTTAATTCATTTAACCCTCCCGCTGCCCTGGGGTCAAAATGACCAACTCAGTTTTGAGTCTGAGGCCTGGTGGGTCATGTGACCCCAGGGCAGCGGGAGGGTTAAACAGAATTAGTTCAAACTAAACGAGAGAACATTTTCGATAAATACGTGTGATGTCAGACAGTGAAGAAAACCCCACAACAAAGCCAAGTCCATAAAAATAACCAATTTGTTCTGAACATCAGCAGCATGAAACAGCAGTTTATGACAGTTTGACATTAAGCACTCCTATGGCACGTCATATGAAGGATTACTGAGAAAAGAACAGCTTTATAGGAGAAAACTTTGAAAAATACTGAATCGTTAGCAGAAAACAGGAAAGTGTACTTCAGGCAAAGTTTGAAAAATATGCTTGTTTGCTTCTGCAATTTTCCATTACTTTGATTAGGATAATGTATCAGAGCCATTTATTGTCCCCCTTAATGCTGCAATAAAACCAGCTGCTATACTGTTTGGTGTCCAGTCCCAGAATGGGAGTTAATTTGAAATAAGAAGATGAAGCTAACGAATGAGACTCACAAGGCGCTGCTGAGCTCAAGGAAAAACAAATCAGAAGTATTTATCTTGATCAGCAGTTCATGAACCAGTCGACTGACTCTGAGACATGCAAACAAGCACATTTCCCAAAATGTTTACTGAATGATGTAATATTTAGGATAATAAGTCGTATTTCTCAATCCTTTAAATGTAAGATTCACACCTTACTTAACCTCCGTCATCAACAAAGAGATCAATGTTAATTTGTTTCATAAAGTGCCACAACAAGCCAGGTCTCCTCGTGGATTTCATTCTTACAGTCTGTTCTTCATGTTTTCTGCTGTAAATTAAATAAATAGACTTATTTATAGCAAGCATATACAAAATGTTACTTTTAGACGACATAACACAGACCTTCCTAAAAGACATTACATCGATAACATTTGAGCTGCAAAAAGGATTTTTTTAGAAGATAAATCAGATGAAGTATTAACTTCAGTGTCTGTCAGTAAAATATACATGAAACTTTGTGGTTTTCTTCTGCATTTTGCTTCTCAAATAAAAGAAAAAAACAAGAAAGCTTTGTCAGTGAAATAAATCTGTTGTACTTTAGCTCATTTCCCTTACTTTGGACTGGTTGTTGTGTGCGTTAAGGCCTGTGTGGGCAGCCCGCCTCATCAGCCAGGTTGAGGATGTAATTGGCAATGTCGTTCTCTGTGGGAAAATCAGACATCACCCACGACTCGTTGGCAGCAGTCACCTGCAGACGACATATTGGACAGTTTCGTCTCTGTCCGCTCCTACACAAACAAGAAAAGCATTTGGAACATTTATCCGTTAGTATGAAGGAAAAACTCCACAGAATCAAGCTTATTGTATCACTTTACCATTTATCGATGCATTTCTGACAGAAGCTGTGAGCACAGGGCAGGATGAGGTCAGCTTTCCCATCCATACAGATGCAGCACTCCTCCTCGTCCGTCAGCTGCTTCACCCTGCAGGGAGACCGATAGAAAACAGCTGATTCAGGGGGAGCAGGGGGGCTCAGAATGACCACTGCTGGCATAAAGAACAGGATTCTGGCGGGACTTTTGCTCAAATGACCTCTCTTTTTTTTCTTCTCTGTAGTTTTTTCACATTTTTAAACCAATTTTGCACAGAGAAACGTTTCTTGAAAAAAGATTTATTGATAGCAATGTTGAATATTGTGACAGAAAAAAACACTTAAAATAATAACACCATAAAGGTGGTTTGTTGTTGTTATTGAAAAGAGACATTTTATTTTATTAGTTCAGCTGTTCTAAAAAGGTTGAGGTGTAAAATAAACTGCAATGACTGCAATGTCAGTCTGCCCCAGGGCAGCTGTGGCTACAATGTAGCTTATCACCATCAGTGTAATGCGTTTTTCAGTGTAAAGCGTCTTTGAGTGTCCAGCAAAAGTGCTATATAAGTTGGATGTATTATTAATATTATCATTAATGAAGTTTGAAAACAAATTATCTGTCTGTCAGATTGTGTGAACGTTTTTTGAATCCAAATGGGGGTAGAAAAAGTTTGATGTTTTCATGTGTCTCAAACATCAACTCCTCTTAAAATAAACGAAAACAATGAAAGCTAGAACAATAAAAGCAACATGAAATCAGTGTGGTTCTGTAGTTGTGTAACAACCCGAAGGGCAAAGATGTTACTACTGATCAAAATCAGTATTAATGCAAATACGTATCCAATTAACTACCAAATCTAAATATTGATTTTTATCTGACTCTTATTATTGAGCGTCCTGACCTCCCCATCCACATGCTGGCCTGGCAGGAGTCTGTGGAGGGCAGCAGGGCTGACGGGTCCTTGATGGAACTTTCTGCTGTCAGCACCTCCGCAGCCTGACTGGTGATGTCACGATACAGCTGGATGAACTGGTACAGGTTCATGATGCGCGATGCTTCCACCGTACCGTTTTCTTTGTTGATCTACACAGAGATAAAAGCAACAACGTTGATGGGTTTCAGGCCTACATTAGGTGGACTTTTACAGCAACAGCTGGGCCTGCTTTACATATAAAAAAGTTTTCTGGGAGAGTTGCAAACATTAGAATGACCTTCGTTCCTGAATCATTAAAATGCAAGTTTAAATACACACAAGGTACTGATGCTTACAGTCAGACAAAATGTACCAAATTACAAAAAAAACTCTCTTTTTAAAGGAACAACTCTTTGCTGTAGAAAGAGAATGAACACAATTTGTTTACAAAAAGCCAATTTTGTGTGACAATGTAGCATTTCGGCTGCGGTTGAGCTGTTCCTGCACACGACAACCACACTCGTTTCCTCTGGATCCAAAGCTTAGTAAAACCAAGTCTCTGGTTTGTGGACATTTCCAGGAATTGTTGACTTGCAAACAGGGCCTTAGTTTAGCTCCAACAGTTTTATTAGTAAACAAAAACAAATACTAGGCTCACACAACGTGTAGCGTTTCACTCTCATCTGAGCCCCTCTCCCATCAATCAGACGGTTTGCTCTCACCTTAGTGCAGACGATCCTGACAGCCACCTTCCACAAGGCTGAAACATCAGAGCCAGGCTGCACTTCGAACAGCAGGTGTTTTTGCTGACCCGCAGCTAATCTGGCCGTTCTGAGAGGACAGACGCACATGTTCAAATCCACAGAACAGTCTGCATCGTTTCCACTGCAGGAATCAGCAGCAGGTACATGACAAACAAGTCAAAAGAATGTTAAATCATGAAAAATATTGTCATATATCAAACTTGTTCTACTAAAACATTATTTAAATTGTCATGACACACCCCATTGAATTTTTCATCAACTACACCCAGTTTGTATTTTCATGTTTTATGCTGGAACGCAATACCAAAAACAAACCTTTTACATTCTGGTTTATTTATTATTACACTCTGCGATCGATCGATCGATCGATCGATCGATCGATCTCTCTCTCTCTCTCTCTCTCTCTCTCTCTCTCTCTCTCTCTTT
>JAVKLF010000011.1:1478579-1489114 GCA_034783495.1 Millerichthys robustus | reverse complement strand
GTTATCTAAATCTGAAGGCAAAAGTATAAATTGGAAAGAAAGCAAGAAGATGTGGGAAGCCAGATGGGTAAATGAAATAAAAGGAAGACATTTATTTAGAATACAAAACACAGTCGATGTAGAAAGGAGTAGAGGATTAAACAGGAGGGAAGAGATAATTATAAATAGAATAAGAACTGGGCACAGTTTCCTAAACGGAACTCTTTTTAAGATGGGGAAACACCTTACTGGTTTATGTAAATGGTGTGAGGAAGTAGAAACAGTGGAACATGTTTTGATTAAATGTAGGAAATACGCAAGTCAAAGAAGATTATTAAAAACAGAACTAGGTGTTAGTAGGGAATTGGAATTTGAGAAGGTGATCAAGCAACTGAATAGTATTGAGGGGAAAAAGAAGATTTTTCGTTTTTTTAAAAACACTGGGATTGGAAAGAGAATTTGAGGTGTAGATGGTAGGAGTCAATAGAGGGCAGTAGTGCAACATAAATGGATGCAAGCTGCCGTTAAAATCTAAAGAAGAAGAAGAAGATCATTGTTGTAGAGATGGTGGTGGTTGTTTATTGCACCACACCAATTTAAAAAAGTTTCAGCTGATCTTCCTCTGAGCATGTTATGTTCAACCGTTTGGGTCCCACGTCCAAGACCGCTTGGCCTTTGACAAGCATGTGACAATCTCCAAGACGAAACATCCTCGGATGCCTAACTTTCACAACCAACGCTTATCTGAGAGATGAATAGTTGCATGTAGGCACAGTCAGCAGTAGATGGTGATGTATTCCCACATATAAAAGCTGACTCCTGTACAACACTAACACAAATATACAGTGAGTCACTGCAGCTATAGGCTGGAATAATCCTGCATCCATTTCTCACTTTTATTCTGGTCCCATTGTTCAGTTTAGCTGCATCCTGGACAGTATCATAAATAATTTAGTTTGATTGTATTTTAAATCAGTTTCAAAATGACACGAGCAGTTTCAAGCTTCGTAAATGTGATTTCTAGGATAATAGGTCATTTAAAAACAGTTCTTTCAACTAAATAAATACAGCTTAGTGTGAACTAAGGCACAGACTCTCACACACTGCCATTTTTTATTGAACAAAATCACTAGATAAAAGCAGTTGGAGTGCATGAAAAATTAAGCACACCTTCAACACGTTCATATTTTTGAAAGGAAAAACTAGCAGCCAGGTGTTATTGATCAAATTTATCTGCTCAACAGCCTCTGGAAAAGCCAAATTTTGGCAGTTTACTGCTTTGGAGCATTCAGGTGTAACATAATGCTAACAAGGAAATGCAGCAGTGATTTCAGGGTTATCAGTTCAGTACCAAACAGTTCAGTCTAACAACAACAACAAAAATCAAAGACTATTCAGAACTGGAAAACAATTAGTAGAAACACCTATCTCCTCAGGACTGAATGTGTTGACTAGTTCATCACAAGGGTTAAGACAGGAAAAACAAAACAAAAAAAGAAACACCATCTCAGACTCTATAACCTATCAGGGCAATACTACCAAAGCTGGATTTGAAGAAAACTTCTGCAGCAAGGTAGAGATGTTTGACATTAATACACAGTACCATGTTAAACTGACCAAAAAATAAAAAAAACACAACACATCAGCACAACTTTCAAGCACAGTGGAGGAAGCTTAATGATTTGGTTTATTTTGCAGCCACAGGAACTGGTCTCCTTGCAGACATTGAGTCGACCACAAACCCCTCTGTAGACCAAAGCACATTAGAGTCAGTCCAGAACCACGAGACTTCAGGAACATGAAGTGGTCCATGTCACACGGAGCCCATTAGAAGCCTTCACCAAACCGGGTCAAGAAAGTATGAGCCCAAACAGCCAATCAGGAAGCTGTAGGAGGAAAACACTGACATCCAAGTCTCATCCAATTCTGTCCAGTGGTTCATCAGATCTTTTGCTAACACAACAGACAACTGCACACATAAACATAATTTAAATGACCTCACACATTTTTTATAGTCTTATAATCAATTTAAAAGAGGTCTTCAATAAAGTAATTTTCTTCTCATTTTATTTCAAAGTACCCAGAGGTTTTTTAAATTAGAAACAGACCAATAACGTAGTTGTGTGTCTCTCCCAGAGGTGCAACTAACACATGTTTCATTAGAGTTTGCAGTGATTTTGGGGTGTTTTTGTATTATTCATAAAGGGATCTGCTGCTTGGTGTTAGACTGCAGATCCCTCAGCCTGACTGACACCCCGCCAAACCCTCTATCTTCTCCAAATTAATAAAAGAGGTTTTAACATATCACTTCCCCTCCCTTTCACTTACAAACAATCCCACGAGACAAAGTGAGAGGAGGGGGTTTAATCGGCACGGGAGGCGACGACAGTTGAGCTGGGATTTTTCCATCCTTCTCAATGTGGAAATTATTTATAGCTTTTCTGTCTGTGTGGGTCTAAAAGTTTCATGTTGCCCATAAAAAGTGACTTTACATGCAAATGTGGGTGGAGTGTGTTTTTTTCACCCATCTTTTTGTCCCCTGTCATTTGCTTTCTAAAAGCAATATAAGCGAGGCACCCCCCAACAGCCTGATCCACATGACTTCCTCTGCTGCTCTAAAAATAGATCCATTTACTTTGCATTTCATGCCTGAGCTGTCTCTCAATATTTCAGAGGCCCACCACAAAATTGACCATTAATTATTCATTGCTCGTCTCGTTTTACACAAAGAGTTGATGTTGATGTTGGATTCCGCCCAAAAAATCAATCTTCCGGATGTGTCAAGTCTTTTTCTTTTGATTAATAAAGCTATGGGAGAGTGAAAGGTTTGAGCCATTTCACTTTATGTGTTGGTCAGCTGAGTGTGATGCTCCCTCAGTCCAGTCTCCTGGTCAGATGACAGAGGCAAGCAGGGGTCAGTCAACTGTGAGGAAAAAGATCTGCTCTCTGCCTTTACTGCTCCTTTATCAGAGCGTAATTCTGTGGCGTATCTCTCATCCTGTTTTGTCTGTGACTATAACTCAGCGTGCAGGAAGAAGACATAATGAGAGCAGAGTGAGAGCAAGAGAAGGACAGTTCTCTCTGATCCAAAGCTTCTGATTTATAATGCATCCAGACGTGTGATTGAACTTTAGTCCAAAGACGCTCTTTGACACAGCTGTGAGACAAAAAACGATGAACTGATTGGCTCAGTAAGAATAATATTTCAGAGTGCTTAAACACATCCTCATATTTTATTTCTTTTGGCAACAATCTGACAGTAATGCGTGCAAGATTTGCACCAACCCATGACAGTGTTTCTGGGAGTTTTGTCCAATGGGGAATAAAAAAACACTAAAGCTGGTAGAGTAATGTGTCAGAAAACTGTAGCTCCAGCAACATCCCAGCAGAGTAATATCTTATACAACATCTAACTGAATTTATTCTCCTAAAAGTCTCTGATGCCTTTAATGTTAGGAGATTACTGTGGTTGTTAAATCGCCTGAAAACAAGCATCTGCTGCAGCAGAGCCTTTTTCAATTTGAGAAACAAAGCTAAAAAACAACAACTAAACAAATGCAGCCATCAAATCTGAGTTAGACAATCCAAGATGGGAGTTCCTTAAACCACAGTAAAACTGAAAACCACTTTCTTTTACAAATCCTGTTTGGGTTTCTTGTCCGCTTTGAGGAAAGAAAAATAAAACACAAACATGACTCCAGTCAGCCATTGGATAAAGATGAGGAACCCAAACCCAGACCCAGACGTGTGGTCATTCTGTATGTGTTTCAGAGAAACTCAGACATTTATATTCTAAACATGACGTCCCAGTGGCTTTCAAACCCCGGCAGAGACTGGTTCACCTCAAAGATCCAGTCTTTGGCACAAACAGAGTCGTGTTGGGTCTGCTGTTAAGTGCCAGGAGGACTGGGACCAGTTCTACATCAGGGAAACAAAACAGCCCCTGGTCAAGGGATGGCCCAGCAGAGAAGAGACACATCTACAGACCAGGACTCATCTACAGACCAGGACTCATCTACAGACCAGGACTCATCTACAGACCAGGACTCATCTACAGACCAGGATTCACCTACAGACCAGGACTCATCTACAGACCAGGACTCATCAGATCAGCAGTCTCTCTTTCAGGGATGAAGGGAGGATCGTTGGTTTTAGAGAGGAGTAAAGGAAGAGAAACCGCCTGTTGTTAAACAGGTGGAGATTTCCAGGTCCAATTGTCCCCCTTTTACCATGCTGTTATTGTGAGCATGACTCAGCACACTGTGAACAATAAGCAGTAATCAGGACACTAAGGATCAGTGGTTGGGCTGATGGTCCTCTCTCACATGTGAACAACATGCTTCAGGTGTCAGAGACAAACTTGTTGGTCCACTTTGTGAAGGTTGGTTAGTTGTGTCCATTGTCTGAACCTTTCTTTAAAATTCAGATATTTTGATAATAGACACAAAAAGACACAGGCAAAGACATGATTGCTATTTTGTTTTTTTGAGGTAAATGGCAGTCTCAGTCTGATAAAAAAAGACTCTAAAGTCAGTTGCTATTTTTTATTTGGATGCCTTGTTAACTAAAACTTCCTCTTACTTCTTAAGATTACATGAGCTCAGAAATGAAGGCAAGTCTCCAGAAAAGGCTCCCTGGCTTGGTTCTGCTCTTTGGTTCTGGACTGGATGGACCTGTACATCTGTGTGACATTACAGTTGCACAAACATGGCATTGCCTGGCTTCTGGTGGGTTCTGGTAGTTTCACAATTCTGCTGATTTTTAAAGCTGTTCCTTCTGCAAGGACAGCACAGATTCCTGAGGACTGACCGTCTGGGCTTACAGCAAGATGACAATCTGTCCTTTGGGCGGTAAAACCCCACCAAGAATCTAGCAAACATTAGCCCTGTTTTTGCAACAACAGCCACATCAGCACTTTTAAACCTGTAAAACATTATGTGTCATTATCAGTTTATTACAAAGTCTTAATTGGCTGACAGAATAATTACACTGATTCTGCTTCACTGCGTCAGGTTTATTACATAATAAGCTAAGAAAAGAACACAGCAGCCCAGGAAAGCCTCAGCTTGGGTTTAAATAGTTTGACAAGCAAAAATAATCTGGTTATTTTTAGATGTGCTGCATGTGCGTCTAAAAATAGCCAAGAAAAGGTTTTGTATTCATGCAAGCCTCTGTCCTGTCCTGACAGACAAAACCTTCTGCAGTGCTGTGTAAGGGATGGATGTTTCTTCTTTATCCTTTCTTTTTTAGGGTGTCCACAAAAGTTTATTCATGATTCCACATTCTATTACTCATCAGCCATTTTTAGCGCGCAGGTGCCTCGCAGTCGATGAGCTTATTAGTGAGAACGAGGGAAATAAAGTGGGAGAAACATTTGCTTGGGGACCTGAGCGGCTCCCTGAAACTCTTTAAGTGATATTAGAGTCATGCTGAGCTTCTTCAAATCCACTTTATTGTTTTAGAATCTCAGCAACCTGAGGAGAAGGTCCCCGTAGCAAAAAAAAGAGAAAGAGGTATTTTAGAGAAGTTGATGATGAAAGGTATTTTTCTGTGTAAAGTAAAACAAGAAGAGCGGGAACTTTTCAATTTAAAGGCTGAACTGTTTAAATGGAAACTTCATTTTACAAAATTAGACTGACACCATCTTCACGTTTGTCCTGAGAAGACTTTCACGGTCAAACAGGACATTTTATCTCTCCTGCAAGCACAGAGCTGGCCCTTACATCTTCTCCCTTCAGCAGAAAAACAAGAAACTCCTTACCAGAACCTTCAACCAGGCAGATGAACGTACTGATACCCCTCAAATGTTGTGCACTACAAAGAAAAGCAATATCACCAGGGACCCTTCACACCCTGTTTGACCTTTGACCCTTCACCTGTCGTTTCAACTTCTACCTTCAGGATATAGAGTACCAAGAAAAAACAAACTTATAAAAACTCTTTAGATGACAACACAACATTCTTTTATAGGATAAAAGTGGGTGTGCAGATCAATCCCAACACTGATATTATTAAGAATGGACTCAGAAATAAAACAAGTCAGCTGGTAATTTCTATGTAAAAAAAGAGAGCAATAAATGGAAGCTGGCCACAGGTTCAGCAAAGCTCTGTGCGTCAGCAGAAAGATTGACAACACCAACAAATACAGATTTGCCAAGGTTTGCTTGATGAGAACTCAAGAGCCAGATAAAGGGATTTTTGAATCAGTAGATAAAGTCAAATGTTACTTAACTAGTAGCCATCACACATTTAGATTTAAAATTTGTCAGGATAAACAAATTACAACTTTCAATTATACCAGAATAAGGTCTAAATTTAAAAGATTATGTAAGAGTGCTTTAATTATATTGTTAATTTTTATGTAAGTATTGTCAAGTCAACATAACATAATATTTCTACCCACCAGCAGTATCTGTTTCCCATTAGGTTGTGTCTTTTGTTCAAAATATAAAATGTTTCTTGTAGCCGAGAACTCCAATTAAAGGTTCCAAGTATAGCTTCAAGTGAAAAGTGACCATAACAGCACAATAACTCATCATGAATTAAAAGTAATACAGAACTAAATGGAGTGAAAAGCAGTGAGGGCTCATTAAAACGTTGAACCGGCCTGTAATGAGTCTATTGGCTGTTATTAGCCCACTGTCACTCGTCCCACTGCAGCCCATGCTCCCATGTCAGATCACTTCCCCACAGAACTGAAGAGCAAACAAGTCAAATCTATTGAGGCCTATGGTCTCTCAGGGCTTCTACAGGGGAAACGTAACGATTATTACACTTTACTCATCGTTGCATCTGCTACAGGGTCAATAAGAAAGAAAATACAGAGTTCCTTCATGTTGGTGGTTTTATTGTTGTATCATATCCTGAAATTTAAAGAATATTTTTTGTAATTTACGCAACAAATTTATCACTTTGTATATGACACGATTAAATAAAAGACAAAGGAAAGAGACAAAGTCAAAAAACACTATCTGATTGTACCTGTTCAAATTCTTAGGTATCCGGGTAATCGCAACCGCGAACAGGCTTAAATCGGAGGCAACTGAACTTAGACCAATTCTTCTGATTGTGTATAACTAGCATTTCCAAAATTCAACCCTTATTAAAGCAGCAAGTCTTAATGTTGGTCTCTACAAGCTTGGTTAACACCAAGACCCACAATGTTTTTTGATTTTATTTTAATTTTTTCTTCAGGTGTGCCCCAGGGTTTTGTCCTGGGTCCCCTCCTTTTCATCACCTTCTTCCCCTTGGCAACATCTTCCATAAATTCTTCATCCACTTCACCGATGACACCCAGCTCTTCTGATCTGCCGCAGCAAATTCTTCACTTCCTCCTTCCTCCCTCACTTCCTGCTCATCTGAAATAAAATTCTGGTTCACATCAAATTTCCTTCAATTAAGCAGTTTCTACTCAACGGCACTAAATTCACCCTATCCACAGTTAACAGTTTGTCCCTCACCGTGGACAGCTCCTTGGCTCCTCCCTCCTCTCAGGTAAAGAGTGACAGCACCTTGTAATCATTGATATCACCGGTCTGCATACTTCCACCGTCGAAGTATCTTGAAAGGCTTAAATAAATAAAATGCCTTATTATTAATTATTATTATTATATGACAGACCTGGGCCACATAAACCAAACAACAGGGCCAGTTTATCAGGTCTCTGTGCTGGTGAGGACTCAGGTGTGGACGGACTCGAGGGAATAAAATAAATCTTATTTATTGTAAAAGAAAACGGCCGACGTGGTGGCAAACAAGAACTACATACAAAAACTTACAACAGGTTAACGAGGCAGAAACAGCCGGGAGACAAGCAAGGTTGACACGAGCAGGGACTGGAGACACGAGCAGGAACGGGAGACATGAGACACATGGCAATGCAGGAGCAAACAGGCAGGAGACAAAGACAACGAACCGACAAGGAAGTGGAGCAGAAAGGCTGTATAAGCACAGACTGAGAAGGGTGGATAATGACAGACACCTGGAGGGAGAGACTGATTAGGAACTATGGACAGGTGTGACTCATGAACAGAGAGTGAAGCAGAAGGGGAGAGAGAGAAAACAGAGGGAAAACACAGGAGACCAGAACATATGAGGAACAAAACTACACATCCTGACATAGTTGTGGCATGACATCATCTAAACAGTGTTATTGTTGCCAGACTTGGCCCATAACGGTCTGGTATAGGGCTTACCTGACATGTTGCCCACTTGGCCTCTGTTATTACCTCTCTGTTTGGGATTGTTTGGCTTCAACCATCCTTGGTCAATTCAGCCCAAGCTCAAGGTTTTTTTTTAACTTTTTTATCTTTACAAACACTGAAAAATCCTTTTGATGGTCCTGGTCCATTCTGACGATCAATAGGCTGCAACCAAGCCTTAAAATTTTCGAATTTGCATCTACGCATTTTCTTGAAAACTAATGAAAAAACAATAAAATGCCACTGCAAAATGCAAAATACATTTAAAAATCTTTAATGCTTTTTAAAACCCTGGGGAAACTCTGATATATGCATTTAGGAAGCATGTCTCGTCGTGACTTTTAGAATTTTTATGACTAAAATCTCAAATATAACAAACACCCCCTTTTTGTTTGGACCAATTAACTGATTTAATATACATTTGAGATGAAGTGATTGTACATTCAGTGTCATTAAAACTCATTTCTCAGCCAGACTCTGTTGTAACGCTTCAAACCTGGAGAGAAACGTTGGAAAGGTGTCATGGTGTGAATCTCCTCCAGTGTTCAGGATCTTTTCGAAATCACTTTTATTGGCAGCGTCAACTTTGACAGGTGCCCATCATCACAGAGAACATCTCATACTGTTTCTGTATTATCTAACACCACTGAAGTTTTCTACTTTCAAAACCCCAAATGAGATTTTCATATCAAAGAGGACTGAACAACAAGGACTTGCTATAAATATTTATTTAAAGACTTTATTTCTTACAGTCAGTTCAAACAAATTTGTCATTTGTGGCTTTCTGTTAGTAAAACGTTTCTTGTTTTCTTGTAAATTCACTAAAATCAACATGTATCAATGGACAAATCATTTTCAAACAATTTTTTGTGTAATTACAAGCATCATGCAGAAGTTCTGAAGTGCTGATGACAGAAATAGCAGTTTGGGTGCTAAACAAAGGCCTCCATCTACACTACTCCAGATATTGTTTTATTTTATTTTGTCAGTTTGTTTTCAAACGTTGTTTTCTCTGCTTTGTATTCAAGGAAATTTGTCAGATTTCTCATTTCCCAGTTTTTTAACTTCAGTCTGAACTGAGGAAGCTCCTCAAATAAAAAGCAAAATGTTTGTTTCTAAAGAGGAAAAGACTGTAGCCGGGTATTTATCCTCTGTTGGCAAATGTAAAAAAATACCCAAAAAATGGTTCGATTGTTTTTGCTTCTAGAACACAAAATGATTTTAGTCATGAGTGAAATTGGCTGCCATATCAAAAGGTTTTGGTTTTTTTTAACTCTGGATTTTGAGTTCGCATAGACACTTGAATTTAAAACATCTCAGCTTTTTTTTTTAACCAAGAGTTTGCCTGTGGATGGGTGGGGCAAACAAACGCAGCAAAAACAGGTCAGATTTAAAAAGCATCAGGTCTAGTGTGGACAGGGCCTTGCTAACAAAAACAGCTTCGTAACAACTTTAATAATGGCTATAATGCTACGTAGATAACAATACTCCCAGATAAATGATTTTGTCCCTGGAGGGCGAGACAACCTTTTGATTTTTTTTCCATTCCTTCTTTGGATCATGCTCCTGCTTCTTCACATCACTTCAACAGCTGAGGGTTGAAGAGCAATAATAAAACAAGTCTGACAGAGTAGAGGTGATGCATCAATGTATAAAGAAAGAAGCAAAGTATTCATCTTTAAACAAAACATCTGAAGTCATTACACAATTCCAAGACTGATGAGTGAGATATTTAAGGCAAACAAGTTCTTGAAATAACAAAGATGACATAATTACAATTACTCGTTGTTCCAACCCACCGGCACATGTCTGTTGGCAAAAAAATAAAAAAATCCACGCATGTAAACTCATGCTGAAACATAAAAAAATAAAAACATCAATATATTAGACTGAAACACTGATCACAAGTGTTCAGTTAAATCACTTTGTCAATATCATATTTCACAGGTAACATTTTTCATGGTACATGTGTGAAGGCTGGCATGCAGACGTTAAACAACTTCAGAGGGACAAAACAGATCCAGGCTTGTCCACGTCCAACAGTCTCCTACACACCAACAGCTTAGACTCAACGGGACAAACTTTCAAAGTTCCTTCCAAACAAATTTCCTCTGTTTTCTTTTCTTTCTGAGAGCAAAGACAAGAAATCTCAAAGAAAATGTCTACATTTTTTAATATTTAAACACAAAAGAAGACAGAAGTAGTGATAACCTGACAAGTTGTATCCAACTTGTCAGGTACGTCCCTGTACTCAGGTACCAGGGTTCCGCTGGAGGGACAGGTACGTCCCTGTACTCAGGTACCAGGGTTCCGCTGGAGGGACAGGTACGTCCCTGTACTCAGGTACCAGGGTTC
>JAVKLF010000011.1:1348410-1360287 GCA_034783495.1 Millerichthys robustus | reverse complement strand
TCTTTGTTTTGATATTTTTCCTTTGAGCATTGTACTTTGGGTCATACCAGTATATCAGTGTTCTTGCTTGTGCTGCTAGATAGTAATCTCTAAGGGAAGGTAGCCACCAACCTCTCTTTTTCTTCCCAAGTTGTAAGACCTTATATTTAATTCTGCCAGATATACCTTGACCGTAGTTTGTCCCATTCATTAAAGATCTTTTGGTTAATTTCAATCAGTAAAGTCTGAAATAAATTTAGTAGTCTTGGCAGTATATTCATTTTAATTGGATTAATTATGTTACCAAGACTTAAAGAAGGGGTAAGATTCCATTTTGTGAAAAAAAATCCACCTGTGTGTAATCAAGTCTCTGTATAAATACACCTGCTCTTTGATAGACTCAGGGTTCTGTTCAAGGCACAGAGAGCATCATGAAGACCAAGGAACACACCAGGCAGGTCTGAAATACTGTTGTGGAGAGGTTTAAAGCCGGATTTGGAAAAAAATATTTCCCAAGCTTTAAACATCCCAAGGAGCACTGTGCAAGCAATCACATTGAAGTGGAAGGAGTGTCAGACCACTGCAAATCTACCAAGACCCGGCCGTCCCTCTAAACTTTCATCTCAAACAAGAAGACGACTGATCAGAGAGATGCAGCCAAGAGGCCCATGATCACTCTGGATGAACTGCAGAGATCTACAGCTGAGGTGGGAGAGTCTGACCATAGGACAACAATCAGTCGTACACTGCACAAATCTGGCCTTTATGGAAGAGTGGCAAGAAGAAAGCCATTTCTCAAAGATACCTAAAAAAGTCTTGTTTAAAGTTTGCCACAAAACACCTGGGAGACACAAACATGTGGAAGAAGGTGCTCTGATCAGATGAAACCAAAATCAAACCATTTGGCCACAATGCAAAACTAAATGTTTGGCATAAAAGCAACACAGCACATCAGCCTGAACACACAATCCCCACTGTCAAACATGGTGGTGGCAGCATCATGGTTTGGGCCTGTTTTTCGTCAGCGGGGACAGGGAAGATGGACGGGGCCAAATACAGGACCATTCTGGATGAAAACCTGTTGGAGTCTGCAAGAGACCTGAGACTGGGACAGAGATTTATCTTCCAACAAGACAATGATCCAAACTATAAAGCCAGATCTACAATGGAATGGTTCACAAATAAACATATCCAGGTGTTGGAATGGCCAAGTCAAAGTCCAAACCTGAATCCAATTGAGAATCTAAGTTTTACAAATCAGAGAAAGCTTTCACAAATCACAAACTTATGTAAAGTTATGAACTTCTGTAGGTATAACACATTGTGCTGAACTCCTGCAGCCGGAGAAGGCAACCTGTGAGCCGGAGCTCAGGGCACACAAGGCCACAGTTACACTTACAAACCCTCCTACACATTTGTGGATCTCTCCCTGCAGAAGTGTAGCACAAATCACGTGTGTAAAGAGAGCCAATGGAGAAGCAGCTTGACTTGTACCCAATGATTTCTCTGTATTTCTGAGTCTTGAAGCAAAATACTTCAGACATTAAGTGTCTCTGTGTGTGTTTACAGATTGATTTACACATTTGCAGATCTGAATACAAATTTGTGGATTTTTATTTTGCACATGGAATTTTTACACATTTGCAAACTCGTTTACACGGGTTGTTTTACACATTTGCAGATTCTCGTACAGACACACAAATCAACTCACACATTTACAGATTCATTTACACTTTTACAAATTTGACTGCACACACACAAAATGAGATACAGACACACAACTCTCTACACACATTTGCAAATGGTTTTGCTTCAATATTGGCCCCATATCGGAGGGTGATGTCATCTGGAATCTCACAGAGCTGTCTTAGAAGACAAAATGTTTTCAACAGGTTTCAAACTTCTGCAACCATCGTCGTGCATTCATGAAAGAAATGCATCCAAAGCACACAGGACTCTGACTGTTTTTGTAAAAAAAAAAAAAAAAAAGACATTATCTCTACTTGGAAAGAGTTCGTCTGAGTTTAAATGTGAGTTGAAAAATATTTTTACTGTTTCTTTCAGGTTCTCTCTCTAATCTGCCAGCCAAGGTGACAACACTGAAACTGGCCAACAACGGCTTCACTCACGTTCCTGAGGATGTTCTGGAGCTCCCAAAGTACGTCTCCCAGACTTACGGGTCTCTGGTTTTGTTGTCAGCTGAGTGCTTTCTGGCTTTCATGAGGCTTCTTTTTTTTTTCTGTCCAGCTTACGATCAGTGGACATGAGGACCAACAACATCGCCGTTCTGCCTGGCCCACAGTTCTGGAAGTCCAATAACATTGGAGAGCTGATGTTCAGTCAGAACCGCATCAAAGCTCTGGATCTGAGTGAACCAATCAATCGATGGGCTCGACTGGAGAAACTCCATCTGAGTGGCAATAAGCTAACTGAGGTGAAGCAGAATGCTCAGGGTGTAAATAACTGATTACAAATGTGGGCCAACCTTTCTTTGTTGTGTCGTTTGGGTCCAGATTCCCCCACAGATTGGCCTGTTGGAAGGCCTGACCTCCTTGGATGTGAGTCATAACTCCAGATTGCGATCCTTCCCCGATGAAATGGGAAAACTGAGCAGACTGTGGGACCTGCCGCTGGACGGCCTTCGACTGGAGCTTGACCTCAAACTCATCGGTCACAAGACAAAAAACATAATCAGGTCTTTGAATCAGCTTCTATCACTGTAGATTGCATTAGATACAAGAGGTTTATTGTCATATGTACAGTAGTAACACATTAAAATCATGTAATAAAGTTATTTTACTTGTTTCCTCACCATAATTAACTAAAAAGCAACCTAAAAAATTAATGAACCAAAAAAGTATTATATAAAAAGTGACACAAGGGTGACAAAAAAATGTAAACGTATGTTTCAGCTAATAATAATTATTAATCTACAGTATCTGAACCATTCTCCTAGGTTCCTCCAGCAGCGGCTGAGGAAAGCCGTGCCGTACTATCGCATGAAGCTCATCGTATTGGGGACCCCTGGCAGTGGGAAGTCCATCCTGATCAGGCACCTGATGAAGCTGAAGCGCTCTCAGTTGAACTCAAAGGAGAGCGCTGCAGGCGTTGATGTCTTTGACTGGACCATCAGGGAAAGGGACAGGAAGAAAATGGTGCTGAACGTCTGGGACTTTTCAGGTTAGCCTGCATGTGAAAACGTGTGTCTGCGTCTGCTTTGCAGGTTTTGACAGATGTAGCTGGAGATCCTGTTGTGATTTAGCTCCTCTCGATGCTTCTGTACTCCTCAGGTGGAGAGGACTTCAGCAGCTCCCAGTCTTACTTTCTGACATCCAGAGCTCTCTACCTGGTAGTGTACAACCTCAGCAGAGGAGCCAGTCAGGTGGACGATCTCAAACCGTGGCTCTTCAACATCAAAGTGAGCCACAAACCACAGCTCAAAGTTTGTTCGCATTTAGCAGGAAATCTTTTCAATTCTATTTTTCCTCAGTACGGAACTTACACCCATAATGACAAAAACAAAAATATAGAATCTCGCAAACTTATTAAAACTGATACAGGAAAAAAATACAACATTTACATATTGAATCTAAAGATCTTTGAAAAGGCGCACGTCTCTCCATAGAAAGCCTCCGAGCAGACAGACGGAGCAAAAACCAAATCACAAAGTCAACAGAATGCCTCAGAGACAAATAATCTATGAAAGACTACTGAAACACCGTGGCATACACAAATTTCAGGTGCAGGAAGTTTGGTTCAACATGAGCTGGTGGCCCAGCCTCACTGAACAGTTCAGAGAGAAGAGTGAGATTGCCTTTCTGACTAAGCTTGAAGACCTGAAAATGTCTCTATCATGAAAGGCTGCAGACTGTACCTGCTGCCAAAGGTGCAGTACCAAGTAAAAGTTAAGATATTTATGGAACTTTGACAGTTCCGGTTATTATATAACATGTTTTCAAACCTCGAAAACTTCTGTTCTGTCTTTGTAAACAGGAGCTGCTGAGTCTTAATTAATAAAATCTATCCATTAGTTTGATTGTAGCATCAGGCTGCAACATAACAAATTACAACAAGTGAAGGGGTGTGAATACTTTCTGCAGCCACTGTAGATAATCTACATAAAGTTAATTGTAAAATAAATGTCAGAGGGGCAACATGCTGATATAAATCCTGTTGTTTTCAGGCCGTCGCTCCTCTGTCCCCAGTCATCCTGGTGGGAACACACGCCGATATGAGTGAAGAGGTGCAGCTCCAGGCCTGCCTGAGCAAAATTCGCAAGGAGCTTCTGAATCATCAGGGCTTCCCAGCTATCAAAGATCATCACATGGGCTCTTTCTGCAGCGACTCGGACTCCATTGTCAAACTGCACAAAGCCATCGTCAGGGAGGTCACCGGCTTCAAGGTCAAAGGACACTGGAAATCAAGCGCTTTGTTTCGTTTCCCATCTTCTCTTTGTCTTAGAACTCCTTTGCTCTTCCTCTTCCAGATCCAAGGACAGCAGGTTATGGGTCAGCTGGTGCCAGACAGCTACGTGGAGCTGGAGCGAATGGTTCTCCGAGAGAGGACGAGGGTCCCCCCAGAGTTCCCCGTCCTCGAGCGCTGGAAACTTCTGCAGCTCATCCAGGAAAGTCAGCTGCAGCTGGAGGAAGTTGAACTGCCTCATGCCACCCATTTCCTCCGGGAAGTTGGTAAGTTAGGATCAAGACTCTGTTAAAGGTTTGGCACAAAGAACTAATTTGTAAAAAGATACAGTTTGTTGACATTCTGTGAGTCTTGTTAGGTTGAAGCTTATCTTATTGTAGAAACCTTTTTAAAATGATGTAAAGATGGTTGATGTAGTTTTGAGCCTGTCCTCGTTGCCATGGGAACTTGTGTGTTGTATCATAAATAATTGGCAGTTTAGCGTTCACTTTCTTTGAGGTACTGAGCTAATAACCCTAAAAGTTGCTCTGCTGTTTACTGATGTAATGGTTGGAAGAGAAGTATTTATTTTGCTGATTAGTATGGGATTTCTGTCTTTAAGTAATTTGAGGCCTCCTTTTTGATAAAAATTTGGGCGCATTTTTGTTGTTTTAGGAATTTTGTTACACTTTGATGATCCTGCACTTCAACTTCAAGAACTTTATTTTATTGACCCACAGTGGCTGTGCAATGTCCTCTCTCATGTAAGTATTCATAAAGTTTTTTTGTGTTAACAAAATCTTTTTTGCATGTTCCACTTTCTGACTTTGGACACTGTCTCACATACAAATACTTCTTCATTGTCTAGTTGTATCACCAAGTTCTACTTATTCATTCTCCTTGTTTCATTCTAAATGTTTGATTGATTTTGTAAGGTTCTCCTCTCTGGTTTACCTCCAGTCCATAAACTCCAACTGGTCCAAGAGCCATTTTTTCAAATAGATTCACAGATGTGAAGGGTTAGTTTGTGTGAGATAAATAAATAAATTGTTTATAAGCATTAATTTAATTCCTTTTTTTAAAATGATATATTTTGTGTAATGTGGCTTTTTTTCCTGTTTATTCTATATTTTCTATGTTTTTGTCCATGGTTCTGACAGAAATGTCATGTTTATATCATCTCTGCAGAAAGTGTCATTAAAGAGCTCTGTTCTCCGGGAGCAACCCAAAGGAGTCGTTCAGCGCCGGGTGGTGGAGAACTTCCTGTCTGAGACCAAATGTTTCCCAAAGAGCCACCTGACACAGCTCTTCAAACTTCTGGAGAAGTTTCAGATTGCTCTTCCCTTTGGTGAGGACCAGCTTCTTGTACCCAGCAGGTAATGTTGACTTTGGATAAAACTGAAATGATACATGCTTTTATTGCCTCTCAGCTTGATTTCTGTAGCTCTTTGAATGTTGGTGTCAGCCAGGCCAGCCTCTTACGACTGCAGTTAGTTCAGAACAAAACACCCTAAACTTATATGCTCACCGTCCTTCATTGCCTCTTGGTTTGTTGTAAATTTGTTTTTGGAATTTCTGTTTTTGAACCAAAGCTGAGACAGATCTGAACAATGGAGTGTCTCCCACCTTTTGACCCCTCACCTTTGTCAACAGTTTGCCTGAACACAAACCAGCGCTAGAGCTTCCTCACTGCGAGAACTCGGAGGTGATTGTGCGTCTGTATGAGATGCCGTACTTCCCCATGGATTTCTGGTCTCGGCAGATCAGCCGCCTGCTGGAGGTCTCCTCCTACCTGCTTTGTGGAAGAGGTGATCTCCTCGTCCACTGCTTGCTTCAGTGCTGAAGTCGGAGGGTTAATATAATCTGACATCTTGTTCTGTTCAGAGAAAGTGCTTCGACCCAAGCGAATGTACTGGAGGAAAGGCGTTTACCTGAACTGGTCCTCTGAAGCGTACTGTTTGGTGGAGGCTTCTTCAGAAAAGCAAAACCCCTCCTCCTTTGTGAGGATAACTGTGCCCTGCTCCAGAAAAGGTGCTAAAGAGTTGAAATAGTTCAAAGTAAACATCTTAAAAGAATGCTGTTGTCTTATTAAAAAAAAACCCAACATTACTGTATTTTCTGGGATTTATGTCACTCCAGCTTTGAGTCGCATCCGTCAGAAAATGCATCATGAAGAAGAAATAAACATGTATAAGTCACAAGGTTTCTTGAAATTAGATAAATACAAAAAGAAATAACAAAAGTCTTTTGTGTTGACTGTTGGTCTGAGGTTGTTTTTTTATTTCTAGGTCATGATGTGTTTTTGTATATTTCCTCACCTGCTGCTCTTGTCTGTTGGAAGACTTGAAGAGAGCACAGCTCCCTGTTTAACCTGTTTGCTTTGGTCCAGGCCGGGTGTTACTGGGTCAGGTGGTAGATCACATGGATTCGGTTCTGGAGGAATGGTTTCCTGGTCTGCTCAACACTGACATGCACGGAAACGGTGAGGCCCTGCTGAAGAGGTGGGCTCTGTACAGCTTTGAGGACAGACAAGAGAGGAGCAGGATTCTGCTGGAGGACCTTTTGAAAAGACTAGATAATGGTTTGTGTTTTGAAAAGATCCACCTTCATTCAGCTGCCACATGGTTGCCTACAGTTGCTAAACGTCCCACTTCAGTATGGAATGTGATCATTCTTTCAAGTTCGGTTTATTTTTGTCTACCCTAGAGTTTTTGCTGGTAAACCCAGAAGACCCACGCTGCACGACACCCATCTCTCAGATCGCCCCAGACTTGGTTCTGAGTGACCAGCCTGCAGAATCTATACTAGACCAGGAGCAGCTGGAAGTAGACCTGTCCAAAGAGAACAGACTAGGTACAGCTTTTTACACATTAGGATATGTTGTTTGCTTACTCCTCTAAAATATTTATAAGATTTATTTAATTTGAACCTGTGTTAAATGTAGAAATCTATATTTTATTTGCAGGAGTTGGTGGTTTTGGAACAGTTTATCGTGGAGTTTATAAAAACGAAGAAGTAGCTGTGAAGATATTCAACACTCATGCATCTGAGCTCTACATCTACAGGCTCCTCAGACAGGTGAATTCAAACCAGGGATTTAGTGATAAACTCTACATTTCTGTTGTAAGCTTTAATATAAAATTGTTTAGCTTTTTTCAGGGCAGAACAGAACTGTTGTTTTGTTTTTAAAAGTTCTGTAAGTCAGCTGCTGTATTTTCAGGAACTGGTAGTGCTGGGTCGTCTCAGACACCCCAGCCTTGTGGGCCTGCTGGCAGCCAGCACCGCTCCACAAGTCCTGGTAATGGAGCTGGCTCTCAGGGGGTCTCTGGATTCCCTCTTTCAACACAAGAACGGGAACCTCAACCAAAAGCTGCAGCACAGAATCGCCCTGCACGTGGCTGACGGACTCCGGTATGTGCAGGGTTAGATGTGTGTTTGTCTGATATGTGGTCTGTTGTTAAAAATGTCTTCCATGTGCTGGGAGTCACTGGGAGCAAACACACCGGCTGGAGGAATTCTCTGGTCTTTTTGTCAGGTTTTATTAGTAAAGATACTGAAAATCCTTTTTTTTACCTGTGTCTTTACTAGATAGACTTTTTAGTGGCATTTTTGAAACATCTTCATCTTTTATCAAAATGAGGGCCTTTCTTGTGTCTCTATGTACTCTAAATAAAATATTTATCTAGTCTCTCATGCTCTTTTGGACTTTATACAGTGGAAAAGCAAAATAAATTGGAACAAAGTTTTCACCTAATGAATTAGAAATGATCTGCAACGTGTAGAAGTACACAACATACAAGTTTATAGCTGATCTTCAAAGTTTCACATTTTCTGCTCAAAAAGAGTCGAGAAGTGTTGTCAATATTTTACCTGTCATCAGGTACCTTCACTCAGCCATGCTCATCTATCGGGACCTGAAGCCTCACAACGTTCTCCTGTTCAGCCTGAAGAGCGACTCTGACATCATCGCCAAAATCACAGACTACGGGATTTCTCAGTACTGCTGCAGCATGGGGGTGAGGAGCTCAGAGGGCACACCAGGTCAGACTCGAACCTTCGTCCGTCATCTCTCTGTAAAACCTCTGACAGAGGGCTTCTGACAGCTGCAGAAAAGCGTTATTAAAGATTTGGTACAACTCTGACAGGTTTCCGAGCGCCAGAGGTCGCCCGAGGTAACGTGATCTACAACCAGCAGGCAGACGTGTTCTCGTTTGGCCTGCTGCTCTATGACCTGCTGACGTGTGGCCAGCGCATTTCAGATGGTGCCAAGTTTCCCAGCGAGTTTGATGAAGTTGCAGTGCAGGGAAAACTGCCAGGTAACAAACTGTTCTAAATCAGTTTTTATTTCATGTTGGTTCCTTTGAGAAACATCAAACAGTGTTGTTATCATCTATAAATGGAATCAGGAGACAGTGAAGGCATTTGAGGACAACCAAATCCTGGACAGACTTCCACTAATCCTAACCACGCCAGTTTCTTCCTGCACAGATCCAGTGAAGCACTACAGCTGCTCGCCCTGGCCCGGCTTTCAGGGTCTGATAAAGGACTGTCTGAGGGAAAACCCACAAGATCGACCCACTTCTGATCAGGTGTGGACTTACTCTTGAATGTTCTGGCAACTGCCTGATAACACCCCCCACAGCTATGCAGCTGCTCCTACCCTCTGGAGCCCACTCTAGACGTGCCGGCTGCAGATGAACCACATTAAATTTAGATTGGATTGTTTCTTTTAGGGGTTGAACATTTTGCGTTTTTGTATCTGTGATACCTGCAGATGTTCTACAGACTGAGTTCTGCAGAAATATTGTGTCTAACGAGGGAGCTGGAGGTTTCCCATTTGTTCGGTGCTCAGTGCGTCACGCTGAGCTCTGGCCCCACGTCATCCAGCCACACAGCCTGGATCGGTGGGGGCAGCAGCTCCAAGAAGCTGGGTTCCATCACGGCTGTGGACCTGGACACCAACACGGTCACCTCACAGGTACAGACACAACAACACTACCCACATCTGGACCAGAGTGAGCCTGGAAATCCATGGGTGATTATTTTTGCAAGTCACCAAAAGATCTTTGAAGAAAAGATAAGACTTTTATTACAGGAAATAATATTTAGAGCATCATAAACTCTTAACCTTCAGATTTGACATCTTCCTGTTTTAACCAGGAGGTGGACACCAGCCCTGTCCTGTGCCTGGTGACCGTCCAGATCCCAAACGAGGCTTGTGATTGGCTGGCAGCAGGCACGCAGTCCGGCTCGTTACTGCTCATCAGCACCCAGAACGTGTCCACTTGGCACTGCCTGCAGAGGGTCACAGATGCCGTGACCTCGCTGTATTTCCACGTGTATCCCCGGCGCAGGTTAGCCTTTTTAAACACAACTCTTCAGCTGAAGGGGGTCTGATTGTAAGAACCCATAGAGAGGTTCAGGCGGACCTCAACTTTATCATTTTATAAAACTAAAATTTAAGTAAGACCAAAGGCTGATTTTCTTGACAAAACTTCAGATCACTCATTAGATTATATGTGGAGGATGACTCTCAGCTACTACCACACCAGGTTTTAGCTCCATCTGTAAAATGTAGCCTTCTAGCAGTTTGCTTTCCTTTTACAAAAGAACACAAATGAGCAAAATCTGAAACTGTCCACAAAATGCTCAAACCATGACTTTACAGCATGAAGAGTAATATGACTGGTGCATACAATACATTATTGTTCATCCGAAACGGGTTTAAATCTTCTCTTGTGCAAAATGAGTATTTGTTTTTTTTCCCAGCCAAAGAAGGAACTATTTGTTGGTGGGGACAGCAGATGGGACCCTCAGTGTTTATCAGGACTCCACACTTCTGGTAAATATTCTGTGTGAAACCTCAGGAGTTTGTTAGTTTGTTAACATTTGGATGTGCTCAGATTCGAAGCATGTTTCCTCCTCGTTCTGCTTGTTACAGCAGGAGAACAGCCCACCAGTTAAAAGTGTGTCTGTGGGGAACGTCAACACTCCGCTCATGTGTTTGGGTCAGTCGCTGGACTGCAGGTGTGTGTGGGCAGGGTGTGGAGCAAACATCATCTCCTTCTCTTTTGACTATGATGTCAGCAAGTCCATCGACACAAGACCAAACCTCCCCTCCCAGTGAGTCTGTGTGTGTTTTTGTATTTCTTGCCTTTTTTAGGACCGGTTCTGGTACACACTTACCTTGTCAGGACCAGGATTCCTTATGGAGACCAAAGACTGGTCTTAATACGGTGGAACTCCCATTTTTGTGTTGGGGGTTCGGATTAGGATTAAGGTGTGATTTGAGATTGGGTTAGGTTCAGGGGTCAGGGTTGGGCTGTAGAAGTGACTGGTCTTAATAAGGATAGAAACACAAACTTGTGTGTGTTCCCTGCAGGCTGCGGTGCTCTCTGAGTGGGGAGGCGTGTGTGTTTCAGATGGTTGTGGACAAATATGTGTATTTGAGCAAAGCAGGGACAACAACTGTTGAAGTCTGGGACAAGAAAAATGAGAGGATGGTAGACTGCATTGACTGCACTCAGATCATAGGGTACACACACACACACACACGCGCGCAGTCACTTTGTCACTTTGCTTTACAAACTAATCTCGTTTTTGTTTTCTTTTGACTGCAGATGATTTGAGTGACTCTGCCCTCTCCTCACAGGAATGCCTCCGGCTGCAGACCCCGGCGGAGCAGCAGAGCGGAGCCCTCCTCCGAGGCGCCCCCTTCCTGGGCCACGGTGAAGGCCCTGTTGGTGCAGAGCACTGCAGCTCTCTGGATCGGCACTAGAGGGGGCCATCTGCTGCTGCTGGAGCTCTCCAAACACCAGGCGCTGCAGGTGGTGGCGCTGACGTGCGACTCTGTCCGCTGCATCACGGCTGCATTCATACGTAGGTGATCACCTGTAGGAGATCACCACATCCCTGTAGACATGTGCGACAGAGCAGCACGCTCGAACAAAAAGACTTCTTAACCTGGCAGACACATCTGTAGATACATTTTAATGTCATATTGTCATGTTTCCAACCATCATTTACCTGTTTATCGGAGTGCAACTCACGAGTGCGTTTCCAACACAAAAGCAGCTCAAACCTGTGTTGTTCAGCACTGAGTTTGAGAACAGGTTAAAAAAAGAACAAAAATTAAAAAAATAAGGGGAATTGAAACAGCTGGGTTAGTTTGGTTTTAGATTCAGGGTCAGGGTGCAGATGACTTGACGTGCTGCGCACCATGTGCCATTTTTATTTGTTTGTTTGTTTGTTTGTTTGAGCGTAACGGTCTGTTTCCTTCTCACAATCAGAGATGTCAAACTGGAAAAGCAAAGTTCTGGTTCTGGGCCGAAGACTCCCACGAGACAGGAACCATAACGGTGAGTCTAAAGTGTCCTCGTTTGTCCTTTAAGAAAACAGTTGCTTCGCAGCGTGTGCAGAACCCCTGTGTGTGTGTGTGTGTGTGTGTGTGTGTGTGTGTGTGTGTGTGTGTGTGTGTGTGTGTGTGTGTGTGTGTGT
>JAVKLF010000011.1:1307900-1328853 GCA_034783495.1 Millerichthys robustus | reverse complement strand
ATGATGCGGCCCGCCCTCAACCAGATTCTGCCTCCAGTGGCCCCATGGTAAATTGAGTTTGAGACCCCTGATTTAAAGCCTCAGTAAAGGATCCCGTGGCATATCTGTTCCCGGGGATAACAGTACAACAAGCTTGACCAAACATAAAATAAACATCACCCTGTTCAGCTAACAGGAAATCAACAGCCATTCTAGTCTGATAAGCCATTAAGAAAGTAGCAGCTAATTGTTCATGAATACTTTGAAGAGCATCTCTAGTCAAATTGTTAACCCTCTGAACATTGAAATGAATATAACTAATCCTGTCAACATTTTTGTTAATAGTCCCCCACCAGAAAATACTCTCAAAACCAGCAACTATCTGATTCACCAACTTGAACGGGTCAAGCCCATCGATTTTACCCAGTTGTACAAAATTTAGAAACACTCCAACTCGCCTCACTTAGTGCTAGTGGTCCTTTGCCCTTCAACAGGCTTTTGAAGCCACTAGGAGCGTCCAATCTTCCTTACTCTGGAGGTGTGCTGTATCGTCCCAACCCTGAGGGATTCCCTTCTTTGACTAATGAGTGATAATACACTCTTGTTCTACAATACAATTAGACAAGGCTTCAATTTATAGTGGAAAACCTGAAAACTTAAATGATCAGTTGAAAAATTATTACCACTTTGTTTTCTGGATCTGTCTCTAGAAATGATACAATATAAAATACACAAGAAATGTATATAAAACGCACAGGCAAAAATACGTATATATAAAAAGTTTATTTTAACTTTTGTCTATCAGGCTCCTCAAGTTGTGTCTTGCACTCTGACCTGATGTCAGGCTTTTCTGTGGCTGTAATTTAAGATCACTATTCATCTAATGAGTGTTTTGCTGCAGCAAAAAAGAGCATTCAGTTCAGCCAAGTGTTTTTGCATCTGCTCCGAATAGTGTTTTGTGGATCAAAAGTCTTACAGCAATGAGCTTTGTGAATCCAATTGCTGATTTTGTTGTTGCTAATCCGAACCTTCAAACAACGAGAAATGGCTTCTGCAACATTAAAGGGTCCTTGCCATCTGGGTTGGTTCCAGCTGAAACGAGCGAACTTCCTGAAAATCCAATCATCAGGCTGAACCACCATGCAGTGGACTTGTTCTTCTTTGGTCAACGTCTCCACAATCTGTTGAGAGATACTCAGAACTGAGTTTCTTAACCTAGTTAAGTACGCTGACATGTTCTCATGTTGCACCTGCAAAGTTGTGCTGTTGGATGGTAGTGTTATTTACTGAACAAGACAGTTTCCTGTCTGTTAAAACCTCCTCCGCAGAGGAGCCACTCTTCGACTGAAATCAGGAACAAAAGTTTTACTTTAGTTGATCAAACCTAGAAACTACATCATGTCCCTGACACTGTTAGGTTTAGAATAGCTTAAAATGGATGTTTTATGACCATCCGTCAAATGTCTCCCACTTGTTGATATTATTCTGCCCAAAAATGTCAATTTTCTATGCCTACCTGAAGTTTCTGTCTAGAAACTATGAAACCAGATAGCGCTAAATGTCTGAGCACAACTTCGGTAGCAGTCATAATTTCTGATGCTGTTTTACCAGCCAACAATACATTGTCAACATACTGAAGCAAAAGCACCCCCTCTGGGAGTTTTAAATCAGCTAAAATCTGTTTCAACACATGACTGAAGATGCATGGAGAGCTAACAAAACCCTGAGAAAGTCTGGTGTACGTGAACTGTTTTGATTTGTAGGTGAAAGCAAAACATTTTTGGCTTTCAACAGCTAGAGGAACGCAAAAGAAAGCGTTTGCTAAATCGATGCATGAAAAATATGTATGTTCTGGGCTTACGGTGTTAAGCATGACGTAGGGGTTTGGAGTGTCAAATTTAGCAGGAACAGTAGTTTTATTAATGGGCTTTAAATCATGAATTATATGATAACTTTGCTTTGCAGCTCTCAGTACTGGATATGAAGCGGTATTTTAGGACGAAACTGTTGGAATTAACACGCCTGCTCTTAGTAATCCCGTAATAGTATTAACAATACCCACGTGGTTCTAGTCTGAAATGATACTGCGCATGATAAATAGGTAGTGTGTCTGATTTTAGAGCGATCTTTACAGGTTTCACCCTCAACAAACCCACATCCTCGCTATCTTTTGACTAAAGGTTTAGATAATTTTTGAGAAGTTGCTCTGTGTTGGGGTGATCAGTATCTTCTCTAGAATGTGTTCTCGAGAGAAAATGTTTTTCTGGCATTAATGTAGTGAGAGATCTGTGTGTTAGTCTATATGCATTTGCAAACCGTGAGAAATGTAGATATTTATCCCCCCCGCAGGAGCCCAGTCGTTCACAGCAAGACAAGATCTGATCAAAGGACCTAACGACTTCACCTCACAAACTACAGCAACTTGTAGCGTCACGAGCGCAGCAGAAATGGAACCCAACACATACAATTCACTCAGCCACTCAGGCAGTGTCACTGCAGCAGCCACTCCAGCAGGATCAACATAGACGTCCAACACTTGAACAACAGGAAAATCCCCAATTTCATCACAGTGTGACTGGAACGTGTCCCACAGTTCATCATAGATCTCATCCCCACAGTGTTCATCGGTCAAAGTTTAGAGAGGAGGGTCAGCGGGCCTCTCAATACTGTCCTTTAAAATTGATCCATAGCTGCCAGCTGGAAAACACCTCCCACAAAGGCGTGACAGCATAATCAGGACACAGTCCCCAGCAGATTCACAGGACAGTTTGTGGAAACCAGAAAACTGTATTCTAAATACAGATTATTCCACACTCATGGAACCTTTTGTGATAAGTGCCGCCTTTCAGGTTTTCCTGTAAAGTCCACACCAGAGATTGTACTTGATGACAGAGGAAGTGGCAAATTTATTGTTGAGTATCGGGCCCTAGAATCTACAAACACAAATGACACCTGCCGTCGATTGTAAGAGAAATCATCAGTTCAGAATACAAGTCCAAGTGTGTCTGTGAGGGACTGGAGACATATCCAGGTGTCCTTTATAACCCTGACCCTGATTATGTGTTTTTCCTGCCAAAAATGGCCATTTCCTGACCAACGAAATGTAGTTTTTGTCTGAATTGAGTTAGTTTGACTCAGAGGGATTATATTCTTCAGATATAGTTGAATGAATTCAGTCTTTCTGCTGTAGGATGTGAGTAATAACTGATAAAGTAACACAATGAACTACAACCACCATTTAACCCTCACCACTCTTGAACAAAGTCATGTGACGTGGTTGTGCTTTGCCTGTCGCAATTTCCTTGCAAAAAAGCTTGGAAATCTGTCACACAAGTGTTACATAAAAAATTACTATTAGCACAGACAGTTTTTTAACATATATGTCCCACTGTACAGCCCTGACTTAGCTCAATCATCTTTGTTGCCATTGCTGCTGTTTCAATACACATCAGTGAACATTTATAAAGGAAAGTGGGAGTTTGATTATCACCTTTGAAGACAGAGTCATTGGTTTGTAGAAAAAAATATCCTTGCGTGTTCTTTTGGTTGAAAGCCATAATCATATGCAGAGAACCAGGTCTGTATTTTTAAAAATTTTACTGCATCTAAAGACACCATTCCGATCCTGGAGCTGGTGTTGCTTCAGCAGCAATAATCTAATCACTCTCTCAATGTCATCTGCACATGCTCTTTGTAAACTAAAGCCTTTAACATGTCAGCATAATGACACTATAATAAGGAAATACATACTGTTTAAGTAGCATTCCCACATGTACTAAACCATAAATTCCATAAATCCATCAGAGTCTTCCTCCTCAGTGTCCGAGTTAAACAGCTGGGCCATTTCAGCATCAAGCGTGCCCTGATCCTTCTGTCATCATTCGAGTCGGTCTCGTTGCTGTTATTTAACTGTTCCGTGATTATACCAGGCTTTGTGAAAGCTCGGACCACACTTGAGACCTGAGCCCAGGCGTCCACTATCCGTTGGCAGATAGTGGCATAACTCGCCCGGCGTTGCCTTCCTGTCTTGGTGAATGTGTCTCTCAGCTGCTCTGTTCCCATCTTCTACTGCAGGACTGATAGCCTTGAGTTTGCTTCGTAAGTCTGTCTCTTAACAGCTGCCATTTTATGGTTTTATTGCACGTGATAATAATACTGGAATGTTGAAGCACGAGACACCCCCCCACCCCACCCCACCCCGGACTACGGTGGCCGTAATGCTCCAAAAAGCAACCAAGCGGCGGTGCGGTTCGTAGTTTTCAAAACTCATACGAAAACATTTTGACCACGTTGATTTTTAAACGCCATGTACCCCATAAAATCTGTCAGTAAGCACAATCAAAATTCATTTATAAGGCACACCAAATTATAAGAAGCAGTGCCAAAAGGACTTTTACGTGCCTATAGTCCAGACAGTACGATAATATAATCTTAAACCTAGCATTGCTTTGGTAATATCTGACATCATAATCCAGAGTTTCTTTGAACTCAGAAACAAGACAGAAGTTTTCTACAGATTTTTTTTTTTTTGGGGTTCGTTAGCTTTAGGTAAATAGACTAAATTGAAAATATTTTGTGGTTTCTTTGTTGTTTTACCATGTTAGTCAAAGAAATGAGACAATTATTGTTGTTGTTGCCTAACAGCAGTTTTTCTTCCCATAAGGAAATCATTGGTAACCTAAAAAAACGAGTGGAGCAAGAGAGGAAGATGATTGAAGCAGAAAAAAAGAAAAATAAAACAGAAGAAAGGAAACTGAAGAAGGAAGAGAATAGGAAAAGAGATGAAAACGACAGAAGGAAAAGACAAGAAGAAAGGAAACAAAGGGAGGAAGAAGATAAGCAAAAACTGGTGGAAATGAAAGTTAAAGTTGAACGAGACAGGGCAAAAAGGGATGAAGAGCTGAAGAAAAACAAAGACAATAAAAAGAAAAAACCTGAAGAGGAACGATACTGGAGAGAAGGAGAAATAAAAAAAATGGAGGAAGAAAAAAAACGTCAAGAGATTTCACTACACGAAGAAAAGATGAGACGATCAGAAGAAGAACAGGAGAGGAAAAAGAAGGAAGAAGACCAAAGAAAAGGTGTGAAAAACAAGAAAAGAGAGATCGAGGAAACACAAAGGGAAGAGGGGAGCTTGTGTCTAAAGGTGTTTGAAAATATGATGAGAGAAGGTAAAAAGAAAACCAATGGAGAAAAACTAAAAATTATAGATGAACTAAAGAACACGGAAGATGAGGAGACTGAAACAAAGGACAAGAAGGAATATAGAGAAGAGGAAGAACAGAGGAAAAACATTCAAATTGAAGTGAAGATGAACCACGAGGACACGATTGAGGAGGAAAAACAAAAAATAAAGGTCTGGACTGGGAGGACAAGAGAAGGAACAAGTTCGATGGAGAACAAAATGCAACTCAAACAAAGTGAAGAAGAAAGAACCACAGATCAGGAAAGACAACTGTTGGAAAATTCAAACGTAGAAAATCAGGAAGTAGAAAAAAAGAAACAGAAAGATGAAGAGGAGTACAGAAATACAGAAAACACAAACAAGCAACGTGAAAGAGAAACTGAAAGAACCCAAGTTGAGAGAAAAAGAAAGGATGAAGAAGAAAAACATAAAGAAATGGAAATATTCCTTCAGAAGGACAAGTGGAAAGGAGCCAATTACCTAGATGTGGACACAAGGCAAAATGTGCTGGAAGTGAAAAGAGACGAAGAAAAGATGAAAGCAGAAAATGAAGGGAAGCAGGAAATAAATGAAGAGCTGATCCCCAAGGATGAATTAGAGGAAAAGAAAGGAGAAAATGACCACCTAAAACCTTTAAGAACTGGACACCTGGACTCGTCCAGACCTGGTCCATCGTTCAGGATGTTCAAAGAGCGACTCATCAGCTTTGACACGAGTCAGCAACATCTTTTACACAACAACACCTGCCACACAGCTGTAAACACAACCGAGGCGTCTCTGGTCAACCCTTCCTGCTGTTCACCTGCTGGCCTTTCTGAGCACACGGAGCAGAAGAGATGGAACTGGATGAAGGACTGCGTTTCCTGGTCCGAACTGTCTCTCCGGAACAGAAGGAAGCAGAAAGGCTCTTTTGGGAGGTGCAGGGGGCCGAGGGGGGCAGCTGAAGCTCACATCCCGTCCCTGCTCTGCTCACACACCCTCCTCCAGACGTCAGGCTGCAGATCCCTGCAGGAGGTAAGAAGCTGTCCGCTACGACACTATGTCCTCACACGAGAGAGGAACTATAGTAGAGACAGTTTATAAATCCATATTGGAAGGAAGGAACTGAATTCTGCAGGGTCTGTGAGGGGCTGCGTCACTGAGCTCATCTGGGAGATCGGACCCAGGTGGGTCCAATGCATCTATGGTTAAGCTGAGACAGAAGACGTGCTTCAAGTGCAGATATCTGTAGATGACAATTAAATATGAAAAAATACAATACAATAAAACATTGAATGGAGAAAAATATTTTCCATTCCTAAAACAAAATCGGCTATGAAGGCAAAAACAATAAATGTTAAAAATTGTATCCACATCTTCTGGAATAATGATACATTCTTGGAGAAATTAAATCCAAGCATAATGTGGTAAATTTGGTTAAAGCTCTGAGCTGACTGAGTTCTCTGCCTCTGTCAGATCACCACGTTGACGTTAGAGGATGTGCCAGGCTGCAGCCTGTCCACTCTCATCCACTGTCTGCAGCTGCAGTCCCTCAGCCTCCGACGCTGTGGCCTCAGATGTTTGGAGGGAGTGGGTCAGCTGCAGGAGCTCCGTTACATCGACGTACAGGTGAATATCCACTTCCATCAGAAGGACTTACTGCTGGCCTTTTTAACACATTAACCCCACAGTAATGGTTCTCCTAAAATTTGACATTTCAGGAGAATGCTGTCTCATTTGTGGACTGTGAAAAAATGCGCAATTTGAGAGTTCTTCGACTTGCTCACAACAAGCTGACGTCCATCCATGGTCTAAGTGAAAATTTGGATGTTCTTGAGCTGTCGTATAACTCCATCACACGCATTGGTGAGAACACAAAATGTCAGCTTTGGAAATATCATTTAAAAGAAATGATAATTAAAAAGTCCACTGCGTACACAATAAACAAACCTAATCTGTTTGTGGTTTTAGTCATCTCTACAGCAGCTTGAACAAATACTTTCAGTTCTTTAACACTAGAGGGCAGTATTTATCTTTAGTCCAGAATCCTACCCACATATGAGCCCTCACACAGCTGTCTCTAAAACAGATCATTCCAGGATGTTTTCTGGCTCATGTGCAGATTCCCAACAAGGAGAGTAACTTTATTGTTTCAACAGCAACTTGTAATGTTTGTTTCCAGCTGGTATGGAGTCTGTTAGGAGGCTGCAGAGACTTCTGGTTGACCATAACCAGCTGATCAGCACCAAAGGGCTGCGCAATGTTTCGACACTCCTCCACCTGGACTGCTCACACAACCACCTGGTGACTGTGGAGGGGCTGGAGGGCAACGCTCTGCTCCAAACGCTGGACCTGAGAGCCAACAGTCTTACTGAGGTAAAAAACAAATAATGACATAGATCATGTGGGCCAAATAGGATAGAACATCATCATCTTTTTTTATTACATAACTATTCACGTGTACTGCAGTTGCACACTTGCTGCAAACAAAACTATTTTTAAATGTTTTGATAGACTCTATAAAAGGAAGGCATTCACTTTTAAAATCGAAGCTCTGTTTTATTTAAAGCCGTTTTTTGTACAAGCCAATTTCTGCTGAGAGAAAAAGCTAAAATGAGCCCCACGCTTAAACAACATGAACAATTGTTTTGCAGAATCTTAAACTAGGTTTTAGCAATATAATCATTCATCCCAAACAGTATAGGTTGTAATAATGAAACAGTTTGAACCATGTGAGCTGCAGACATATGAGGTGATGGTGTTTACTTCTGTAAAATATTTTATAATCTGTCTGCTGCACAAGTTTTTTATAGTTTTATTAAGGATGTTCAAAGTGTGGTTGAGCCTTTAAAATGTAACATTGTAAAATTTTATTCCTAACTTTTATTTATTATAAATATTTTAGACAAACCAGGGTCTTTTTATTACTACTCTTTCCAGAATGTGTTTGAAAATTTGTTATTTTATGTCAAATTTCTACAATATACCTCAAAACATTCATAATGTTCTTTGAAAGAACTACTCTTTTGGAAACAAAATTTTCATCTAACATGATTTTTCCGTTTCTGTGATCCTCAAATAGCAAAGGAACTAAAAGAAGTATTTGATTTGGTGATAAGATAGTTTGTCAGCAATGCATATTGGGTAAACAACATAAACTAAATCATGTTCAAAATAATTCCAGAAATGAAACTCATCTTCTCACTACTAAAACAAACAGAATTAATCATCTTGACTCTGTTTGCTTGGCAATGATTGGCCGACGCTGGTAACCACAGCAGGACCAAAGAGCTGATGGATGGAGTGTGCTTGGCAGCAGAGTAAAGTTAGTCTAACCTGGCTGTGAGACCAGTCTGAGCTGACAGCTTGTTTCTGCATCAGCCCCCTGTTCTGAACAACCAGGTTCTGCTCAGAGAGCTGCATCTGGACGACAACAGCATCTCCTGCCTTCAAGGCCTCTCTGCCTGCTGGCTGCCCCTCCTGCAGCACATCTCTGTGGCCCAGAACAGGTAGAAGTCCTAACTCACATTTCTGTTTCGCCACTTAAAGCTGAAGAAGAGAAACAAGTGCTACATTTTTACGTTGATAGTACTCATGTTTGTGAAACATGTAAACAGTTGTACATTTTAGGATCTGAGTTGTCATTTATGTTTTGTTTCCAAGAATCTCTCAGCTGCCCCCCATGACTGATTTTGTTTCCCTTGAAAGTCTGGATCTTCGATTCAACTGTCTTTCAGGTAATACTTTAAAATGATGCAACAACCTGTACTTACTTAAAAACACTTTAGATATTCTGTTGGGCTCCCGTTATGAAAAAGGACTCAACACGCTCACAACCAGCGTTCAGAACCATCATCTGTATTTATTTAACTTTTTACTATTCATAAAAAGGCTACATAACTAATTTTAACTCATTTTCTGTGAAGAAAAGAAATACAAAGTTGAAACACACAGTTTTTCTGCGATGGAGCTGTAAGACATTACTGTTTGAAAGCCACCCATCAATGCTTGTGAAGAAAAAAAAGCCCAACTCGGATCCAGTCTGCGTTCAAAATTAGTGACAAGTTGTTCTGTAGAAACTGTACCACTGTTAGCCATGGAAGAATCATCTGATTTACTGAAACCCACCCTGACATTAGAAGCAGTTACTTTCTGCATCTAATGGGTCAGCCATGATGAAATTACAAGTTTAGGAAGGTTCTTATTCCATTAAGCTGCAGCTGATGACTTAGAAAAAGCGACACATAATGTTTCCTTCTTTCATGCCACAATAGTTTGAATCTTTTAAAGTGGGGTTTTGTGGAAAGATTATAAACAATTCCTATCTTACCTGCTGCAGATAGATCATTGACCAACATTAGTTTGGAGAAACAGAACTTGACAGATCAACAAACTAACAGGAAGAACTAACGGTGGTGACGCAATCCAAACTTTCAAACAAATCTAACCTCAAACGTTCTATGTATCTTTCTGAAAATGCTGCCTTGTCAACTTTTACACCCCTTTCAATTACATACTATCATATTACAAATATTTATATAGAATTTTGTGGTTATTTGTAAGCACAAATAGCAGCGGCAGCAGCAGCATCTGGCTGTAGCACTCTTGGTGCTTCCTGGGACACTTCTGGTAGAAATGTCATATTTCTGCCAAAATAACTATGGAATAAAAAACTGATGTCAGTCTAATGGGCTAAAAATGTTTTTACATAAAAGCTAATCTTTTGGAAGTTGTTTTAAGAGGGCAGCTGTCCACTTTGATATTTTCCCCATTTGACTAACCATTATCTGGTGGTCTGATCAGAATTGTTTGTGGAAAAAATGTTTTTTTGCTGTTCCTTTTTCAGAGCTGCAGAATGTGTGTGAAAGTCTGAATGGATGTTGTTTCCTTCGAGAAGTCCACTTGTCTGGGAATCCTGTTCAGCAGGAGAGTGACTGGAGGTAGGAGAGGGCTGATGGGGCTGAACACTTTGTTCTCTGAGTCTCTGTCTCCTTCAACACTTCTTCAAGTCAAAAGAAAAAATTTCAAAAGTTCTTTCATTAAATATATATTTTTCTTTTTCTCTGAAACGCCACTCATCTTGACTGATGTTCAAAGGAACATACCAGTGAAAATCCCATATTTAATACAACATCCTCTTTTAGCTCAGGTCATCTAAACATTCCACATCAACCCAAGTCTCCCTGTCTACTTCCCAGGATTACCACGGTGATCCATGTTCCCTATTAGATTACTCTGGGCTTCCTCTGTACGTACAACCACACAGAGTTCTTAAAATGCCCAAATTACTGAGAAAACAGAACATTACCTGCTTGTTTGGATACTTTGTTCATTCATTTGTTCCTAAATGTGCTGATTTAAAGACATTTGCTTGTAGTTTTATTTAAAAATATGAACCTTTTTACTTGTTTTGGTTCTGATAAACAAAGATTTAAGCTCTTAGATTATTAAAATGTTACTTAGCTTACCAGAGATCTTTACATCCATTTGGTAACAACTAAACCTTCAAAATGATCAGAAACTGTATTTGCCCTGCCAAAAAGGCAAGAAGTGGAATAAAAAAAAACTTCTGGTGAATCTGTGTAAACAAAACTAACTCAGATTTTCAGAAAGAGTGACATAGCATTCTGTTTCAACAAGACTGGATCTGTTTTTAGCAGCTTCATGTCTGAGTCAACCTGATTCTCCAGTAAACATTGCTTGTTGGCTGAAAAGAGAGGCAGCAACATGGCTATGTCAGCATTTTGTCACAATCATCAAAAGGAAATCTTTCTCTAAATAAAATTATTTGTAGCAGTGTATATACTGAATTGCACAGAGCTTTCCTAAAATAAATTCAAAAAAGCATTTTTATTGCTTTCTCTCTTAAAGGAAGTTAGCAAAATTAGCTTGTAAGAATATCTTTGTAGCATATTTTATTTGCAAAAGCAGAATGAAACCCATCAACAAATATCCAATTCTTGCTTCAATAGGCACATTTATTCAACTTTCTGATAAAGACAAGTCTTCATTCTTCATCTCATCCAGAACTTCTTGAAATATTCTGGACATAAGACTTCATGATTTACACAAGTATGGTTTTAAATAAAATTACACTCCCCACCTCAATGAGGTCAGGCAACAAGCAGAAGGTTCTGTTCTGTTCTGGTCTTCATTTGAAGACAGCGGGCCAGACGACATGCCCACAGGGTTAGAATTTAATCCTTATCATTGTTAGAAACACCAGTGGACCACATGTAAACTGTGTCATAAAAACCTCTGCACAGATTGCACAGTCCACACCTGAGGGACCCAAATTCACCCGATACTAAATCAGTTTTGGTCGTTTTTCTGTTCGATACTGTAGAAGTACAATATTCCGCTTCAGCTGCTCTGTGGTCCAGAGGACAGAGGAAAAAAAAACAACGTTTAGAACGTGACAGACTTATTCTTAGCTTTAATTTATGAACTTACTCATTCTGAAATCAATAAGTGGTCAACATATAATCACAGTCAAATGTTTAGCATAAGTACTTTACATTCTAAAGTAATAAAAACTTATTTGTGCCCTTTTTATTAATCTGTCTGAATCTGTGCATCAGCCTCAACACATTCTATCCTTTATTTAAAAAAATTAGAATAATGATGTAAAAGCTGGGGAATTATTTTTCTTTTTCCCCAGTAGAGTTTCAAGCTTCTCATTTTCTTACTGAACACTGAGCACAGGGGCTTCGGTGGATAGCTGTGATTCTTCTTGCATATCCTTAGCCTCAGGTCGCCACTTTCCTCTTCCTTAGTGTTCCTTTTTGGTTTAAGGCTGATGCATTTATTCATTTATTCTGGGCTAAAATCCAGCATCTCTGTTACTAATTTTATTAAAGAACTGCCAAGCTAAAAAGAACAGCTCCTTAAATCTTTTGAAATCAAAACAAATCTCTACCCAAGATGAACGAGTTTCTGAGACTGAGATGCTTACCTGCTCAGTTTAAAGTCTGCCGTCCTCTTGAACAAAGGGACGGAACAAAAATAAACTTTTTATTTCAGAAGTCAAAAACCGGTTTATTGATCAAGGAGGTCAGACCAAAATATATTTTATGTTACTTTTTCAGATCAGCACTGCAGAAGTCGGTGTCTGGCCTGAGGGTCATTGATAACCAGCAGACAGACTTCTGTGTCTCTCCTGTAGCTGCTCAGCAGCTCAGCGCGGCTCTCTTCTTTACCTTCTGTCAGGCTCAGCTTCAACAGACGTGGGATTTACAGCAGCGCCTCAGCAGAGAGCTCAGGTGAGAACACAGACTGTACAGCAGAGAAGGTCAGAGCCTGGGTGTTGTCATCAGCTGACCAATAAGCTCATGTTTAAGTGGATACCTTTTCTGTCTTTTGAAACTGGCATTTACAAAAGACTGACCAACTTTACCAATACCAAATTCCAACCAACACTAACACTAGGGCTCAATTGAGTTGGTTAACTCAAGATACATCTGTTGGAGTGTGAGAGGAAACTGATAAACCAGGAGGAAACTTTAGCATGCACAGGAAGAACATGCAACTTCATACAGAAAGGCCTCAGGCAGGTTTTTAGCACAGCGCTAACAAGCTTCATCATTATGCAGCAATAAATAAATAAAAATAACAAAAATAAGGTACTGTTTTGTTGTTGCTTTGTGACAGACCGAGAAAAACATTTATTTTGATTTAGCTTTTCATTTTCTTTGGTGCTAAGTAAAATGATTTTTACTCTAAATTGCCAAAGTGAGCAGTGAAAACTGTTTGTTTGATTTATTGTACGGTAAATGACCCAAGGGTTAAAACACTGAAAACAAATGTACAAGTACAGAATATAAGAACAGTAAAAAAAATTACTGAATGACCAATCTAGGGAGTTTATGACACTTTAATATTTCAGACTTATTACTGACATCACACCATGAGGAATGCTAGCTATCCTCTTGTTATGTCTGACACACAAGATGTAGTACGCCTAAAAACAAGGTCCAGCTATTATCACAAGTCCGTCAGTGTCACTGGCCTCGACACACGTGTGCACGGTGGACCACCAGCACTTAAACCAGTGCTTAAACTTAAAACTTTCTGCTTATCTTCCTGACCTTTTCAAATCACACCGAACAAAAGATAAAACGTGGCGGTGGCTACAGGAACAGGTCACGCTGAGGACTCCTATGGCTGGGGGTAGTCGGGCGCTCCCCAGCTGTGTTCCCACTGCACCCCTGGTCCCTGAACAATGAGCCATTTTGGGCTATTGCAAGAGCCAACATAGACTTTTAACCCCTGGCCTGACCTTGTGTCAGACTGAAGTTTAGGGAGGAGAAAGGGTGCCACATGCCAGTCCGCTGGTGAGCGTAAGGTGAGCCACTGAGATTTCATTTTAGGTGTGTAGTTAGCAACATTTATTACAGCATGCAGAATAAAGGTTTGACTAATGGTCTTAAATAAATACCTCAATTATAAACACTTTTGCAGATGTGTTGAAGCATCGATTTACTCATCACAACATATATTTTGAATATCTATAATCAGTGTTTCTGTGCCTTTTGAGGGATTTTCCCCGAAAAATATAAGAATTTATAAATATACTTTATTTGGATTCCGGTCTGCTTTAACAATAATGTTTTATAGTTTACATTTCTAAAAACACTTGCATGCCTTTAAAAATTAAGCACTACGGCTGATTCATTACTTTAGTTATTTGTTTAATTTTTAGCAGAATATATAAAAGAATCTAAAGTGAAATAGATCAAAATTTCACAGTCCATGTTTGCAGAATGACATTTTGTTTTAGGTTTAACTAAAACTAACAGTAATGGGAATCAGATACAGTACATAATGAGTGTATATTGGCTATTATGTTTTAAAATAACGATCTACTTGCACAAATCTTTATCTCAGGACACATTTTCAAAAAAACAACAAACCTACTTTTCTCTCTAAAAAGATGACAAATTTGGATCTTTTCCACACGTGTTGTCTTATGTCTGTAGTTTCTGTAATTTAACTTTTTAAATTTATGAATTGAACTGTAGATTTTGTTTGTCATCTTTTCTGTTAGACAACTGTCACAACACAAGCTCTTCTTGGTCATTTTCAGTAATAATAGACTGCTTATTTTGAGTTTGCAAGTAACAATTTTGTCCAGACCTGAACTGTTTCTTAGCCCAAATATAGCCCAAGCCTGGGACATCAAAATCTTGTTTGACCTGAAATGGAACCCCAAAACCAAGTACTCAGTCAGGATTGTGGTTTCTACATGAAAAGTGTCTAATTGTTAAAATCAGCCTGTTTCATGTGATGTCCAGTCCCTTTCATTAATGTTATTTAGTGCAATTTCAGCTATTTAAAACAATTTCCTGCTTTTTTATGGCATTCCTATGCATGTTTATGGTGACCCTGGAGTGAACCAACAGGTACAGGGAGGAAGGATCACTGGGGTCACAGTCTTCTATGACCCTTGACTTTTCTTTCTCTTGTCCCACTGAGAGAAGAGCTGGGTCTTTGTAGAAAAGAAGCTATCCTCCTACCAGCCTTCCAGACAGACTGAGTGTGTCTTTGCCCCCTCAGAGTTGAGGACAGGGGAGGGGAACAGTGTGAAGCATTGCTAATAGATTCATTAAGTTACCATAAAGGTTGCTTTGTAGTCGCTTATTCCCTTCAATGAAGAGACTATATATTAGGGGCACACACAAACTAGGCAAACAAGGCTTTCATTTCTCCAGGAACACACGTGTGCACACGCACACACGCACACACACGCACGCACACACACACGCACACACACACGCACACACACACGCACACACACACGCACACACACACGCACACACACACACACACCCTACCTGGATACGATCACACACCTTACTTCACATTACTGAGGAAGAATAGAAAATATACATTAAAAAACTTCAATCTAAATAGTGTCACGAAGTGCTTTACATAAAAGACTTACAAATGTATCACTGATTGGTTTTTATAAAGAGAGTTGAAGATAATAAATAACTGGGGCCGAGGGTCATAATACATGCACAACATCTGTTTTTTGTCCCAATATTTTTTGTATCGTTTGCCTTCACTATTTTCTCCATCTCAACATCAAACATAAACACAGCCATCTGTGACCTTCTGTCACCAACCAAGCGGGCACCAAACTGACGAGAGAACCGGGACATGTTGATGGTGGGAGAATTACCCTGTGAGATACAAAAATAAGTCTGGGTTCTGTTTGTTAACCTGTGGTTGGGAAGCTTTGTCTGTTAATTGGAACATTCTAAATCATAAGATTTAGTATCACTTCTTGACTTTTTTTTTGATTAAACTGTCTGACATTCATCAGTAAAAAAGGAATAAATGATACTTTTTCCTGCCGTGCCTAACGTTTTTCTGTGAAGAGATTGCAGCAGATTGCTCTTTATCCTTTTTTTAAAAAACTTGTCCTGTCCGGCATATATGCATTCAGTAAGATTAAACTGAAAACTTTTCCAATGCCTTGTCAGTTTTACTCTACAACCCGAGGGTTTGAGATAATCCTCCCGTTGATGCCTTTATTGTTTGAAGTCAGACAGCGAAGCCTGAGGGGGACACAAAAGGAAAGGACCGAGGGGTGGTGGTGGGGTGGACAGATACAAAACAACAACAACAGTAACAGGAACCAATAGTCGGTATACAAAGTACATGATAAAAACTAATAAGTTACGAAAAGTTACAAATTATTTGTTAATTATATCATCAGAAACAGATCAACAAGAGCCACAAATATTTAAATTTATTTGTGGCTATCCTTTGTTTTTATTCAGTCAGGGTCTTGTGTGACTGTTGTAATTTATATCAGTAACTACTCAGAATCTGTCTGTGACAGAAATGCCACAACTTGATACAGATTCTGAAAGCATTTTGTTTTTATTTCACAGCAATGTTTCTTCTCCCTTGGATGCTGTAAAAACACATTGCCAGCACTTTACCATGGCTTTGCAGTTGGCGGAGAACCAGAGACTTGCCCATGAATCTGGTGACACTTATGTGTCTGATCAGCACAAGATGTGTTCAGAGGTGATAACTGATGACCCAAAACCTGAGTCCAGTAACAAACTTCCATTAATTACCTTGAGCAGGAGCAACCTCAAATGCAGAAACCAGAATTTTGAAGATACACCAGTTGAAGAAAGTTTTGCAGACACATTTGAGAATGTCACAGATGGCACAAGAACAGAGAACGTAATAAGCAAAGGTAACTCTGATTGGGTTCCCTTTCTCTCATCAAAAGAAAAAAGGAATTCTTTAAATTTTGACAAACAACAACTCTCCAGTGATCTCCGCTTGGACCTCAAAAGGTAATTTATTTAATATCTACCTTTTTAAATCTGTTTCATGAAACCGCTAAACCATTCACAAATCATCAGCTGATGTAAAATACATAATAAAAGCAATAGCCTTTTAAGTATTGCTCTTTGTAGCAGCTGAACCTTTTATTAGTTTCTGCTGTCAGCATTTATCATCACTGGAGCCTCAGTTTGACTTACAGCAAGAAGATGTTGACAATCTTCATCATTAACACACTGCTATCTTTTTTTTCGTGTGTGTGTGTGTGGGCGGGTGTGTGTGTGTGGGGGTATATTTTATATATGGAGGGTGGCTCTGGACAAGCCTCACCTCTCCAGTCCTGCTCTCCAGATGTCAGAAACAAATTCATGTTTTGAAAGATATTGTGACATCACAGTTATCTTTCACTCTGTGTGTTTTTGTCTGAATGTATTTTTATTGGAGCAGCAGAGCAGCAGTTGTGATTCAGCAGAGGTGGAGGAAATGCAGACAAAAATGTAGGAATGTTTTTTCCCTCTCCATCGTGAAGAGGAAAGGAGACAGTGGAGGAAGCAAAGAAAGCTCAGAGTCTACACCTTCCTTTATTAACAGGAGCATTGTTGTACAAGACAATGCAGCAACTGTTCTACAGGTACAACATTGTCAAACCTGTTAAGTCAAGCTTGAGTCATGTTTCAACAATTTAGAAACTGTAAACTTTTTCTCCTCTGAATCTGTGAAGTGACAACCAAGACCAGTCATTTAAAAAAGATGGCACTGTTTCCTAAAAGAATAGTTTATATATTTAGAAATGGGCTTCTGTGGAACAGTATATACAGAGCATATTTTTGATCCTGTTGTAGAGAGAGTACACGAATTGGTCGGGTCCAGTTCTGGCCCACATGTCCATACCTGAGCAGTAACATTCGGCACATATGCCTCCAAGAATGGCGGCCCTTTGGTGGCCCAGATGCAGTTTGCCAGAAGTGGACCATGCATGGGCCAGCACACACATATAAACAGGAGCTGTATGGATGCAGTTTGAGAGGACATGGTGGACGATGGAGTCAGGACAATGAAGGCAGAAGACAGTGAGATGGAGAAGGATGACTCACTGTGACAACTCCTGAAGAGGAAACAGCCAAAAGAAGAACTTCATAATCTTTTCACAGAACTCAAATTTAACACATCTGAAATATTATATTAACTAATCAAGGAGTCAGAGATTTTAAAGGAACAAAAAGAGAGCAGTCCTTAATCTGTGGATGTATAAATAATCACTTTAGGGCCACAACTCAAATTTTTCCCAAAGTCACTTTCACCAGTTATACTAAAGAAACATCTATATTCATCCCTGAACATTAATTTATAAGCCTCAACCAAAGCATGGATACACAGAGTTATTAGCTGCTGCTATGAAAAACACGCTACTCACCACCTCTCTGAAATCAGCTCTCAACACAAAAAGTGTTTAATGGCTCCTTCAGGATCTTCCAGGGAGATGGTGGGGGTTGGACAGTGGAGAAACACGTGTATGTGTGTGTGTGTACTTGTATTTGTTACCTTTTTAGGACCATTTCTGGTACACACACCAACCTTGTCTAGACCAGTAGTCCTTATAGGGACCAAAGACGGGTCCTAATACAGTGGAACTCCATTTTTGGGTTGGGGGTATGGTGTGAGTTGAGTTTAGTCTGGGTTTAGGGTCAGGTATGTACTGGGGGGTTAGGATTAGGGTCAGGGGTCAGGGTTAGGCTGTAGAAATTACTGGAAATGAATAGAAGTCAATGAAAGGTCCTAATAAGGATAGAAATACAAACCTGTGTGTGTGTGCTGGACTGGACTGGTATGGAACAATTACTCAGATTCCAGGGATGTGTAGTAGTACGAGTTTCAGAATTCGTGTGAGGCTCAACTTGAAGTGAAACGTGCCCCCCCCCTCCAGCCCGTTGGGAATTAAAGGATTTAGAGGCACGCTGGAACTCCATTTGTCTCAGAGCAGCCTGGAGTCAAGTAGAGTTCAGACAACAGAACATTCAGCAATTAAAATAGGGCCTAACATGTTTTATCTCCCTAATGGGATAACATACAGTATTTATGTTTGCTCTGTGATTCATAGATGGTTTCTGACCAGTTCTTACTTTGGGTATCTCCAGGCATTTTGGAGGGGCTTCACTCTGAGGAGGAGGATGGCTTTGGCTCTTGCTGCAGTTCCATGCCCTGACGCTGAAGAAGATGACACCTTTGAGGAGGTGGATGAAGAGGAATTTGTCTTTGATGAGGTATGCAGTCATGGTTCAGTCTTCCAGCATTCCCACTGGAGACAGACCTGCCAAGTATCTGTACCTTAAAGCTGTCCTCAAATTATACCTGTGTAGAAAATATTATAATGTTGTTTTAATAATGCACGTAATTTAGGACATTTTTAAAAGTTTAGATGATGATTTACTCAGTTGCCTGCAGCTAAAGGCAAAATATGTAGTAGTAGTTGAGCATCAGCCCAATCACATACACTGAGCACTACATACTGCACCAGACTTAAAACTTTAACATTAACTATTGGCATCGACCCTCTCAGAATAGAAGAACAATAAGTTAATTTACAGCTGATTAGCTTTTGGAGTGATTCTGATTAAAGATGGCTGCCACAGCTAATTTATATTAGCCAACACAAAAATAGCTACATCTCAGTCAGTTTTACAACTACTGAGCTAAAACTAGATTTAATAGATCATTCACAGCACATACTCTGTGTACTAATAGATTTTTGAAGATCTCACAGTATTAAATGAGAGTTTAGATACATTTACATTATTACTCCTTCCCTTTCATCGTGGGTTGATCTTAGTTTAAAACTCTGGCATCCTTTCAAAGATATTAGAACTTTCATTTTTTGTCATTAAAGATGCTACAGGTGAGTATTGTTTTATTGTGGCAAATTTTACAATTTGAGATTTTAGAATGTTTGAGTGTAATTAGTTTTTTTTTTCTCAAAGCAGGCAGCAGAGAAATGCTGGAGTATGTCTGAGGACTGTCCTCAAAGACATTTTGTTGAATCGGAGCACTCGTCAGCTGCAGAGGTAAAGACCTCAGATAATGTTTGACCCAACAACCAGTTGTCTTATGTTTGTGTGTTTGGTTGGTGCCATTTATCAGCCCATGTCTTGTCAACACACAAATTATTTTTCACATCTTGCTTAACACCCTCCATTCTTCAACCCCCACCCCCACCCCCACTGATCTTCAACTTTTCTCTCTTGAAAAACAAGATTATTTCCTGGAGGGCTGAAGGTTGCTCTGCACCAGCAGATGTCGTTTATCATGCCGGCTGAAACGTCTCATTTTTTCCCCCCTTCATTTACCTTGCGTTGGATCTTTTTTTTGGAGCAGGCTCAGCACTGTACATCATGGTAGCCAGTTTGGGCTGGATGATGTGCAGCAGCTGGTGGTTTGGTCAGCCCCAGGATGTTGACTCTAAGATGCACATCAGAGGGGCGGTGATGATGAGCAATCCAGCACTCCGATGAAGAGAAAACAGAATCTGAAGACTAATTGAGCTGTTAGACTGGCTTGGACAGGAGCATAATACAAACTTACTTTGGTGAAAAGTATCTGTTAAATGCTAAAAATGAAAATATGTTAGAGTTTAACGTGACTGGTTATTATAATGTAATAAATTTTTTTCTGGTAGAATAAAGAGAATTGTTTCTAGACAGAATATTTTCATTATAAACCACAATACAACAGTCTTCTGAGTACACTTTAAAAAATGCTTGAAGACAGAAAGCTTTAGTTACATTTGTTAATGTGTGTTTTAGCCTCTTGTGATTTCTCATGATTGCTCCCAGAGTGAACTTCAACCTCCGTCTGTTTGGAGGCCAAAGCAGGCGTGGACAGCTGAACAAGAAGAGGAGACAAGACTTTCAACACAGGAGACCAGCAGGTAGAAGAAGTCTCAGCCATCTGCCTGTTTGCTCTAATACATAAAATGAAAGAAAGGATTTCAAATGGTCCGATGTGTTAAATTAGAGAAAAATAAATCCATATCTCAGGACAGACGTCTGTTTCACGCCAGATATTCTTATTTGTTAGAGGATAAACACTGATGTATTAATAAGCGCTTTAATCTACTTTTACTTTAATCCAACAAACCCAGAAATTCCTTTTTAAATTCAGCCTGTTTTGTACACTTTATTATTTATTTATACTGTATTATATTTAATTCTAAGGACTGGAGAACTGGGAACAGCTGTGGTTCTCTGAGTGTGATTCTTTATTTAGCACTCAGAGTATGTGCCACTCTCAGCTACCACCACATCAAGGTTTAACTCCACATCTGTAAACTGTTGACAATGATTTATTAGCTGCGGTTGCCTGTATTGAAATTGTCAAGTGTCCTATAATTTCATGGCTTCCTACACTTGAAAAGGAGGACTTGAAGACGTCAGGAATTCACTCAGTCTTTTTTATTTTCACCAATGAGTGAGAACCAATGAACAGAACAGGTGAAAAACCTACAAA
>JAVKLF010000011.1:1268514-1280938 GCA_034783495.1 Millerichthys robustus | reverse complement strand
GCTCCTGCTCCATGTCTTGCTCAGCTGTGACTTGGGGGCCGCACTAACTATATACTTTTATATTAAGGTGGGGGCCAGAAAATATCATCTCGTGGGCCACAACTGGCCCGCGGGCCGGGAGTTTGAGACCCATGTGTTAAAGAGACGAGAGTTTTTATATTTTGATGTGTTTGTGGAACAGAACCAAACATTAGCCAAGGTCACAAACTCTGATGGTGTTGTTTCTTCGTGCATTGATACACTTCAGCCTTGTGAAACAAGCTGTGGTTGTTTGGGTTAGTTTCATTTAATGTTTAGGCTCATATGTTTACATCTTTTGTGAGTTTTTTGTGTTTCGGATAAACATTACAAAGAATAATCTTGTCTGTCGGCAGGTAGACCTGACTGGAACCCCAGACCTGAGTTTCATGAAACCTCATTTCAGACAAGTTTTATATGTGACTTTAGTATGTCAACATATCTTTTTTTTTGCCTTTTGATTCAACAAAACTTTATTATTCCCAAAGTGAAAATATTTACATAACTTTGATAGTTTTCAGTGTACTTCCCCCAGATAAGTACACAGCTGTGTTCATTTGTCTGACTTTGAGTCTTGTTTAAGGCTCAAATGTGCTGCAACTTACAAATGTACAATGCAATGTACAAATTCATTCAGGAAAAAAAATTCTGCTCTGGAGCCACTGCTGTTTGTCCTTGTCACTTACCTGCATATTTCAGCATTTTTATAATGTAGATGAGGATACATTTATGACCTGAGAAAAAAAAACAACTAATCTAGGGAAGACAGGACCTAAGATGAAAATTGTGTTTGGGTAATTTATGTATTCCTAAGGAAAACAAATATATTACACAGTTTTTAAAGCATCCATGTCAGAGCACTGATGACCGGAGTTGGACATTAGTTCAAGTTTTGGTAAAGCCTTGCTAAGAAGAAAAAAGGGCATGAACCTTCAGCTGTAGCTGTTTTGTTCGGGCAGCAGTGACTATTCTGCAACTCTAAGATAAGGTTAATGCCCCACAGTGCTCAGCCTCTCTATTCTCCTCCCCAAAGGTCAAACATATTCTCCTGTCTGAAATCTTATTCACACACCGTGCACCCTCATGGCTCTGATGGAACTCTGGCACAGTGGTCACGGCTTGGATTACGTAAGCTTTTTCAAACAGAATTAGCGTAGCTGTAAAGAAGCCCAGGGGAGGATGTGTGGGTAGTAACACTTGAATACTCTCCCACTGCATTCTGGGCTGCTTTTCAGTCTGTAAGGAATGAGCTTTGTCGCCACAGGGAGGAATGAATACGCTCTTCAAACCCGCTAAATGCTCTTGCACAAGAGAAGAGGAAGAAAGCAAAGAGATGAATGCGTCTAAAGAATGTACAAGGACAGGCTTTCCTTCTTCTTAAAACAAGACTTATTCTCTACAAACTCAAAATGTTCCATTACAGCAGAGGTTCCCAACCTATTTTACTCAAAGTCCCCCTTTTTTACTCCCAAGCCAAGCTGAGACAACCCCCCCCCAATATCTACGAAAAACTTAACTTCTATTTCTTTATTCAAATAATAAAAGAATACAGTGAATAGTTGCAAACCTTTATTCGGAAAAGGAAGAAAAGAGAAACCAGGTCTACTAAGTTTTAATTATTCAGATGGACTTGTTTTGGTGTTTTTTGTATTCAAACAATAAATTATCAATTTCATAACCTTTTGGCAGACAAAACTTTTGGGCCCCCTGTGCTCTCTGGCGCCCCCAGTTTGGGAACTGCTGCATTACAGTACAGATGTTTTCTTTTAACCACCAAAATTATGGTTGAGTAAACCGTTTGAGGTAATTTTCCTGCCAGTAAAAAAGAAAAAACTTATGAAAAACCTGTTCACAAATATGTTGTGAGAAGAAACTGTTTTAATGTTCGACTGTTTTCATACTTGACACTTATTGGATGTATGAACTGTCTTATTAACAGTTTACAGAGAACAGAGCAGATACATTCTGTGCATTCAGTAAAATAGTGAATGGAGTAAATTAGAAGTTCTCAAACTTTAAACATCATCTCACTTGTAGTCAAGTCTAGTTTCTCCACAGGTTTTCAAATTATTCTACTCTGAATTCTGTTTCTTCTTGGAGCCCAGATCCCAGTTTGTTTGAACCACTCGTCTGATGTTCAGTTGGTTTGAACTTGTAAACAGCTAATACCAAAATTTATTTTAATTAGCACTAGAGGATCCTGAATACCACCATGGCACTTGTACCACAGTTTGAGAACTTAATAAACCTTTTTAAACAACTGGAGCGAGAGAAAATGAATTATAAGTTTTCCTGAGCTTCCCTTGAAGCTCCAGATTTTAAAGAACTTTGTTAGATTAATGCACCTAAAGCTAACAGTTTGTACCTTTCTTTATTCCTGTCAGGATCCAGGAGAGATCTGTCTCTCGTGTTTATGTTTTTTGATAATTCTTCTGTTTCCTTCTCATGTCTCTTTGTAGATCCCCTGTGCCTTTACACATTCTGTGTGTTCCTCCCTCGTCTCCTCATTTGCCTCACCTGTCCCTAATGTTTGTTCCACAGGTGTCTCTTGTTCCCCTCTGTGATTACCTTCTTTTATACACAGAGTCCTGTCTCCTCTGCCTTGTTCGGGGTGTCATGTCTCCCTCCCGAGTCCTCCCGAATCTTGTGTCTCCTCCATTGCCTGCCTGTTTTCCTCGAGCCGTGTCTTAGTTCTTAGTTTATTTTGTGAGTATTCAGTTCCTAGTATTTTGTAGTTTTTCCTCTTCGGAGTGTATTTAGTTTTTGTATTTTTCTTCCCTCTGGAGCGCCCTGTGTTTTTTCTCTGCCATGTCAGCCAGTTATTTTCTCTTCAATAAACCTGTTTTTGCCCCTGAACCTGCCTTTTGCTTGCTTGCGCCTACAGACATTATGCCGTTTAAAAAACAATTCTGTGCCAATTCCAGTGGTTTACAACAATGCTTCAACAGCCTTTAGAACTGTATGTGGTTCTGGAAGGGAAGAACAGAACCAGTTTGATCCAGTTATACAAAGAGTCACAATATGCTGTGATGTTCCCAGAAGTACCACACATGCAATATTAAGTTGATTTATGGACATCAGTGAGGAACGATCCTCTGTTCTTTATACAGATAATATTAAAACATTCATGTTCTGGAGCATTTTAATCTTGTTCAAGTTTGTTAACCTAAGCAAGATAAGCTATAAAAATGACTTGATGTGAAATACATATTGATGAAAATATTCCATTATTAGTATTCAAAGCTTACCTGAGTAAATCAAAGATCAAAGGAGACAGCCAGTTGTTACATTCTTTATAAATCACTGATATTCATCAAAACAAATCTCATTAAACAAAACAACATGTACATGTACAGACACATTTCATCTGCAATCATTCTGCACTGTTTATGTGGTATTGTTTTTAAAAAGCATCACTCCAGTCTTAATAAACTTTGAGATCATTACTTTAAATATATACATTTTTTATTATTTCAATTATTGTACCTGTCATTTCATTCCTAATGTTTGATTTGTTGGCAGAAAGCTCTAGTTCAGTGAGTTTCACATTGTAGATTAGAGATGAAATGAGTCCTGTAAGTGTGACTTGACAGGACTTCTATGAATGGAACACAAGGCACCTGCAGAGATGATGATGATGATAAATCTGTGAGTTAACACCCTTTCAGTCCTGACACTGGAAATTATACTGTAATCATATAAAATGTTTCTTCTCCTGCTTTTGCTAATTAGCAAATAATGAAAACGATTAGCAGAAAGACTTTGCATAAGGCACATCTGTGGGCTTTAATTTGAGTAATCTCTGTCCCAACACACGGCCTGTTTGCTGTTAGTCACAGCCTTTACAAGTATGGACAGACACCTGTGAACAAAACCAATCAGCACTTCTCATTTGACTTGTCTTAGTAAATCTGTAGACCTAGTTTTTATTGTTATTAAAAACTGCACCAAGTGAAGTCATACTTGACTTTGAGTATCAGAGAGCATGTCCCCGCCTTGTATGAGCTGTCAGCGCTCAGAAGGACACTCGCCACAGCAAATCTTAGCTCAACATCTCTACAAATGATTGAGGTATGGACAATTTTGTGTTTGCTAGGGTCAGTTAACTCTGGCAACCATTTTAAGTCAGATTATATTCTTGCCCCACTCTGTGGACACCCCTGGTGAAGGGGGACCAAGACCTTGCCAGAAACTAGATTGTTTCACCTAAATAAGCTGTATTGAAGTCTCAATAAAATGGATATGAAGTAATATAATTATTAGTAATTCTTTGTAAAATTAGCATCAATGACATAAAATTACCTCTTTTTCTGCCATTATGTTTATTTCATTTGGTTCTCAATATGTTGAGGGTTTTAGCCATAATATGGATTTCATATGCAGATTCAGAACTGTTCAAAAGAAAGTAAAACATAACAAAATGCCTAATAAATTCAAAAGAGCATCCAGCAAACCTCATTTCAATAAATACTAGTGTGGATTTAACAGCATTTTGTTTTGTAAAAATCTTTTCAATTCAAAAACAATTTAAAAAATGACTTGCAGATTGCTGTTATTGTGATCACTCTGAGTACTAAAATCAATAAAAAAAATTGATTGCAGAATAAAAAGCTGCAGTCACTTTGACAGACAGGTGAAGACATGCTTACCTGAAGCCAGAGCTGCTGCCATGGATTTAAAAACAACTAACTTGACTTGGACCGAGTCACCTGAAGCCCGCTGCTTTTCAGACTTACGTATGTCTTGTTGCCTCTCAGTACTTTCACGTTTGTTCAGCCTAGAATGGGGGAAAATAAGAAAAATGATTGTAATTTGCAGAGTGGGGAGAATTTTCAGTTTTATCGGTCTGACCTTGAGTTTTTGTGCAGAAAATAAATGTGAGTGGTTTGCTAACAGCGCAGGACGGCAGAAAGGCCAGAGGAATCTTATCAGACCATTTCCCGCTGAGTGCTCAGTGTTAGCCTTAAAGTCGGTCTTCAGCAACAAATTACAGGCTTTCAGAGCGTAAAAATATAACACCTCCCCTCTGTGTCCAATATATCGATCGGGGACTCACAATAAAATAAATAAAACTTTCTGAAAGACTTGTCAAACCACCCATGATGGGGGTAACGTTTTCTAGGTTTGAATGCTTCTGTCTCAGCGTCTGTAATAAAACCACTTGTTTTCAAAGGATTTTGTCAAACCTGTAATCTGTGTGACGCACTAAACATGTGGAAACTCCCAGAAAGCTGTGCGTGTGCTTCATGAGAAAAGCCTGTTTCACATGTTCACTCACTCTTTTCTGCTTTATCACTCGTAGATAACACAAGAGGCAAAGTCAAAACAAATTTGTCACGATGACTTTATCCCACCACTTAGTATCAATTTAATCAAACGAGAGCTTCGAGCACTTTGTCAGCGTGCTAACAGGATAGAAGTAATAAGCTTCAGGATGCTGTTTCATTGTGCCAGTTGTGCATTTTGAAGACACACTGCGTCAAGCTTTTCTATCCCTGAGCATCACAGAATCAGCCCAGTGGAGAACTACTTTCACTTAGACGATTTTAGAACTCCCATTACACACAATTCATCTGAAAGACAAGTTCTTAGCAAGTTCAAGCAAATATTGAGGAGGAAGTTAGGATTTCAAGAATGTTCAACCACAATAGTCAGAAACATACTGGAGTACCTTATACCATACTATAGTACATCATTATCAGTGTAATATTCAAGGTCCATTTAGCTGTTTGCAATACAATATTCAACAACAAATAGAATTTTTTGTGTTGGGTCCAAATATTTCATATGCTGTAATTTGAAACCACAGTTGAAAAGTTAACTCTGAGCTGTTTGCTGTTCAACATGGACAGGTTTACAGTCACAGTAAAACAAGAAAAAAACATTCATTGAATAACAAAGTTATGTAAAGTATAAAATAATATGTTTATTCATTCAAACAGGCAATTGTAGCGTAGATTTCCCCATGTGGAACAAATCTGCCCATTGAAAATGAAAAGAATTAAACTAATGGTAACTAAATGGTGCACATTACTAATCCCAGGTGTCAGTAGGACCACAGAGACTGGTGTTCACACCCAACAGCCAGATTTAGTTGGGGGAGGTCAGGAATCTGTTTGTATTTACAAAACGTGTGTAGAGACTTGCTTGGATTCAGAGCCTTGATTATAAAAATGTTTACAAGTTCCAATAAAAATCTTTCCAACCCAAGATATATTTCCGTCATGACTAAAGCTCTTTCTGTTGCTGCTGTAAAGAAGTCTGACAGAATATGAGGCCTGATAAAAATGGTAAAATTTAGTGTGACTAAGAATTTATTTAATTGGAGTATTGTCCTTGTCTCAGTATACACACATCATCAGAACTTATTGATTTTAAAATATACTATCTCTCTATATATCCATATATCCATATTTAGTTGATGTAGCAAGAACAAAAATAAAAATAAATGTTAAAATGGCTCAAATTAAAAGTGTCACCATGGTCCCTCTTTAGAAACACGGACTAGAAGTTAAGTCTCAGTAAACTTATGGATTATGCAGATCAGACGGATGTCTTCTGAAAAACGGTGGAGGACAAAATGAAAATGGAAGAGGAAAGAAAAAGGACATAGGAGAAAAAGGCTAAGCTGTCTGGAAAAAAATCTGCTCTGGACAGATTCAAAAAGAGTAGATGAGGAGTCTTTGTGTTGCTCAGAACGCAGTGTCATTGTATGGGACGGACCTTTGACCTTTGCATAAAAGACACACTTTATCTGAACATGTTAATGAGCTGCAGCAGCAAAGACACCAGCAGCAGAAATTCTACACAATAAGTCTGTTGGAAAATGTTCATGGCTACACTTGAATTTTTACATTGTTGGTAATGTTCTGTGTTTTTAGCCTGATTTGTGCTGTGATGTTAGCCGTCTCACAGCTAGACAACACAAAGGAACATGTGGCTGGGGGGATGGGGGGTGGGTGGTAAGTAGGAAGAAAGTCAAAACAAAGCTTCCCATTTCACCCCTATAGACGCTGCATCCCAGACCAAACACTCTTTAGTTCAAGATTAAAAACAGAGACCTCTCCAGACAAATCTATCAGCTGACCTGCAGAGAGACAGAGAGGCTTCTTCCTGCAGGTGTGTCTGTGGACTTTTTAAGATAATATTTAGGCAAGCAACCTTACACTGAAGGATGTGGGAGGAGAAAAAGTTAGAAGTTACCATGAGCCGAGAATAAAAAAAACAGGAACTCTATGTTTTCTTAGTAGGAACTAAATAATGGGAGTGGAAAAGAGAGAAAAATAAAAAAATGAAAAATGATCCTTTCATCACCTTTACATTTAAAGTCACAGGGCGGTGGTGGCAGAATTTCACAAGCTCCATCTCCATGAAGGAAATTCATCTACTTACTGAATATCTGGAGTTTTTCACTACAGTTCTAAAATGACATATTGTGTTGTGGGAACTGTGAGAGTGTCCTCTGTGGGGTGTGCTCATGATGTGGAGTTTGGCCTCACAGCCATAGGCCTCAGGACACAAACTTCACAGGCCTACTTTCATTTTAAGACACCTGAACCGGTTTGTTTAAAAAAGCAGTCCTGGTTTTTGAACAAGGAAGCAATTTAATAACTGCAAAGTGAAACCAGTAAAAATGAAGGTGATTCTTTTTTCTCTGTTTTTCAGTTGACATATTTGTCAATAAATAAAGTTACAAGTAAATATAATTTTTGCTCGAGTCCTAAGATCAGTGGGTTCAGCTGCAGTTAGGAGCTGCTGAGATTCACCTGACAAAGTGATAACAAAGCTTTTTAAAACCATGTTTCTGCTTTTGGCAGTTGTGTGTAAGTGGCCAAGCTTTTCTACGGCTGTAAATATAAGTTCCAAACAACATCTTCAACAATTTAACACTTGGTTGGAGATGCAAAATCTGTCCTCAATTCAATAAATACAGTAAAAACATACAGGATTTATAGTTTGCTATCTACAATAAGTACAATATTAACTGGTCAGAGCTTAATTTTTTTTTTAAGAATCTTTGTTGAAACATTGATTTATTTTTTCATATCTTTATAATGATTTCAATTAAAGCCAAATCTTGAATGGAACATCAAGGTCTATGTTAAAGACAAATGAAGTGTAAAATATGTTCCTAATGTTGGTATTGTCAGTGGGTGGGTGTTAGCCACCATGGAGGAACAATGGTGGGTGTTTTCTCAGCTAGCAGTTTCCTGTGATTACTGTAGCAGCGACTTACGTGGACTGAGGGTTGATCCAGATGCATTCATTTCAGAGCTGGTAGAGGTCATGAACCCATCAACTTATTTCCTTGCCTTAGTGCGTCGAACTCCAGGTGCTCCCTGTGTTTCCCTGACCTCACGTCCCAAAGGCAGTGGAGGCAGAACGCCATCCAGGCACAGAAAGCAGAACCAAAACAATGTAAGAGGAAGAGGTGAGACCACTTAAGAAAAATCTCATTTTACAAGCAAGACCCTAACATCTATGACCTCCTCCTTGTTAGGATCAACTTTAAACATCTGTTGCTGTTTTGGATTGTAGATATTTTGGGAAAGTTGCACAAAAATTCAGTTCGGAACATGTGACTGTAAAATAAATTCAATCTGGATAAACTCACACAGAGAAAAATAGCAGTTAGAAGATTTTAATGATACAAGTTCTTTGGCGCTCAAACCTGGCAGAAGACTACTGAGCTGAGGATCACCAAGGGCAGGTGATCGGTTCAGTCGAAGCTCGTGGTAGTCTTCCCCCCAAAAAAGTGTGCCGGGTTGAGGCCTAGCTCGACCCCCACCCGGGTCCGAATAGTGGTGGTGAAGCGGAGCCTTGAGATGAAGGGGCGCAGAGGGAGCCAGGAAGGTGTCAGACAGGATGAAGGTGGAGATGGGGAGGAGGCGGGACAAGCGCGGCCGATGAGCAGGTAGACCCAAGGCATCCCGTCCTTTTGAATGGATCCGTGAACGACAATTGGCTGGAGCGGCATGGCGCGCCAATCCTGATTGGCTGAGGCGGAGGCGTGTTGAGTGGATGATGTGGATCAGCTGTGTATTGTCTCTCAGCTTGAATTTACGCCTAGGCTTCATTTCAATCGGGATAGACTCACACAGAGAAAAATAGCAGTAAAAGATTTTAATGAAGTTTACAAAGTTTACAATGAAGTTCTTTGGCGCTCGAACCCGGCAGAATACTAGTGAACTGAGGATCACCAAGGGCAGGTGATAGGTTCAGTCGAAGCTCAGGGTAGTCTTCCCCCCAAAAGAGGGAGCCTAGCTGGCCTGCACTCTGCAAGACTTGTTAGGCGCAGCTACGTTGGTGGGGGCCTGCAGTCTGATAGACTGATTAGGCGCATGCCACGTTGGCAGGGGCCTGCAGTGTGAAAGACTTGTTAGGCGCATACCACGTTGGCGGGGCCTGCAGTCTGAAAGACTTGTTAGATGCGTGCCGCATGATGATCTCTGATAGATGAGACGGCTGCTGCAGAGCCAAAGTGCCGAGGACCGCTGGTCCAGCCGGATCTCCTAGGTAGAAATAAATGTTAAAGATGGCCCGACGCTTCACCACCAGTCATTTGATAAGTTGCTCACCTGCCGATATTGAACGTTGAGCTTCGAGCACAGCTGAAAGCTCTGGTTTGATGTAGGATGAGAAGGCCGAGGATGGCCAACGGCCGAGCTGAAGAAGGGAAGCTGTAGGGATGCCTAGTACGGTGGTAGATGTAGCGACTATTCTAAAGAATGGCTCGGAAGGAGGCTAGGGGTTAAGGGGAGAATTCATAGTGGAGCAGAACTTAGAGAAGGTTCATCAGGCGAATGTAGCCTATGTGAAGAGCGTGTAGAAGGGCGAGGCCCGACTTTGTGTAACAACATGCTGAAGGAGAGCTATTTAATGGAGCATCAATTCTTCGAAGGCTGGGATAGACTCGGAGTGAGCATCGGCTGAGGGGCATGGACGGCAAAAGACCTGAAATTTAGAACAGGACAGAGTATCTGCGATTGCGTTATGAACGTGCTGAGCTGAGATCATGAAATTATTATTAACGGCCTGCCATGTTATAAGGAAATTTGTGTTCAAAGAATCTTGTGATTTAAAGCATAGGAGCTAAGACGGAATAAAATATAAAATATTGAACATTAGCACATGTAATACGTTTACCACAACCTTCAGCTGAGATCAGAGGAAGACCGACATAGAGTCGCAAAAATCTCCTTCTGGCCACGATTGACAAAAGTTTTATGCTTTCAACATCTTCAGCAGAACCCCGCCTCTAACCGGCACGAGTTTGCACGTACACTTTCTATCAATGAGACAAAACAAAAAGTGTTGTTGTGGCAAAGGCAAAAAAGACTCATGAATCTGACCCTTGTACATACTGCTGCAGCTTAAGGCAGAACAGCTTCTAATGTTAAGCTACACTCTTGATTTAATATGATCTAAAATCAGAAGGTCAAAACAGTCTATGTGAAATGCAATTATTCAGTACTAAATACTAAACTGATGAATTCTCTACATTGTGATATGGCGAATGAAGGCATAATCAAACTAGCGGATGAGCTGCCTTTGTTAAAGCTTAGACCATAGTAGCATTATTGCAGCGCACTGAGATATGCATCCTGCACCAATGCCCCAGAGGCAGCATGCTATGGTGATGGTGATTATTTCATAGAATGCGGAAGACTCGGATTGAGTAGAAGGCCACTTTCCTGCGAACCATTTACCTTTAAAAAAGCCCCCAAAACCGGAGGACAGGGCAGCGTCCATGAAGAACTGAAGCGAATAAGCCAAGAGGCTGACGTCATAGTAGAAAAGAGATTCCGTTCCACTCAGAGAGCAGCTTCGACCAGAATGCGAGATCTGAGCGGCAGCCGTCGTCTAGGATGACACGGTCTAGGAGAGAGGGGACTGAGTTGGCCAGATCGAGCAGGCGTGGGATGAAAGACCGATCCTGAGGAATAATCCGGATGGCAAAGTTAAGATGGCCCAGCAGCGAGAGGAGCTGGCGTTTTGAGACTGCCGATTCTGATGCGACTTGATGAGACTTTGCGGATTCGGGGCAACTTATCTACCGGCAGCGAGGCGACCATCAAGACCGGATCAAGTTTGATCCCTAGGGATTCGAGAGCCGTTGCTGGACCTGGAGTTTTTTCGTCTGAAAGAGGCACACCTACGTGGAGGAAAGTCGACGGAGTTTCGTTAGAGATGCGTCGGGCGCGGGGGTCAACAGGGGTAAAAAAAAAAATCATCAAGCAGATGAAGGACCGCGGGTAACCTGATTATGTTGAGGAGTATCCAGCACAGCACCTCAGGAATCATTGCGCTTAGCTCCTAGCAGGTGCCAGTCGGAGGGATGGACCGGTATTACTTTAAATGCGTTGGTGATGTCAGCCTTGGCAAGCCAGGCACTGCGTCCTGCTGCTTTGATGAGGGAAATAGAGTGGTTGACTGAGGCGTAGCATAGCCTACTTAGAAGGTGTGAACATGGTGCGAAAAGATACGTCTTACCTGAAGCACGTCCTGGACGGGCGTTGGAGAGAGTGAATGCGGCCGGGGCAAGCTGGACATCTGGAGTGCTGGCGGGAGCCAGAGCTTGAGCAGGCGCGGTGAATGTGCGGTCCTGGAGCTGTGCCGAGAGAGAAGTCACCGTGTGATGGAGATTTACGGATGATAAGAAGGCCGAGGTGAGGTGCTGCATGTCCGTAGAAGGTTGGTCCGAATCTGTGGGATGAGGCGGGATGAGGCGAGAGGGCGGCGGAAGCTTCAAAAGCTGGAACTGACGTGGAAGCCACGGGAGCAGGAGTGCGGGCTTGAGAAACGGAGAGGCTGGCTTGTAAGCACAAGCTGCGGGCGGCCAGCCTCGACGTCACTTGGATGGGGGGGGGGGGGGGGGGGGGTTCTGGGATCTCTTGCGGGGAAGATTGTAGTGGAGGAGGGCGAAGAGTCACCAAAGGCAAGAGGGTGGCGAGGGAATCCAGTTGGGAAGCTTCCAAAGCTGAACCGGGAGAAATTCCGCAGGGGGTTGGAGCTGCGCGGTGGGATATGTGCTCTCCTTCCTTCCTGGTCTGGGGGGTCTTCTGGGTGTGGGTCTGGCCGCGGGCCCCCTGCCTCAGCATGGCTCTTGGTCCTCTGCTGTTGCCCCCATTGGTGTGTGCAGGGGTCTGCCCCCTGGCTAGTCAGGTGCCCTTCCTCTGGGGCTGGCTGGTGGAGGGGGGTCGGGGTGGGCCAGGGCCGGGGGCTGGAATCTGGTCGGGGGGAGGGGGAGAATAGCAGGGGAGAAAAAAAACATTATACTTATTTTAATGTTTTTAGAGGAGAAGGAGCTCTTGAATTATATGTATGAGGCAGTGGCGGGCCATGCATTTAACATCTAGGCCTTCAGTAGTGCTCCGTCTAAATCAAGCCAACCCTCAATAACTAT
>JAVKLF010000011.1:1227283-1248055 GCA_034783495.1 Millerichthys robustus | reverse complement strand
CGATTACAGTCAGCAAATGTAAAAGCACTTTGTGATGAAAACAATGGAGAAACAATGTTCTTAATTGTGTCAAATAAAATTTTTGGATTTCGTCCTTTAGATTTAATGAGATTAGCAAAATAACTGGCTCTGGCATTCTTGAGCTTTTCATTTAAGGAGCTGATCAGGTCTTTAAGGTGGAGCCTGTGAACCACCAGATCAGTTCGTTTCCATAAACGTTCAGTTTTATGTCTTTGATGGGCATGGGAATGACTGCCATCTAGCTTTGGACCCTAGTGGTCAGTGTCCCCCCCCCCCATTCTTAAGGATGGAAAATTGTCAAGTAACATTTTTTTCTTTAGCGCTGGAGTCAATAATGTACAACTGTATAGGAAAAATTATATCAGTCTATTTGGTGCATGGAGGCATTGGACCACATTTTTCTCTCAAAGGCTGTATGACCACATTTGTGGCACATTGTCTCAACCTACCCTGGTTGAGGAAGTTGTTAACCATTCATTCAGACAACAGTTGATCAAAGTTAGTTGCAAATTTAAGCATTTTGGATATTGTCTGTCTGTCTGTCTGTCTGTCTGTCTGTCTGTCTGTCCTCTAGAGGTGTCCCTGTGTCTCCTAAGGGTGACACTATGCATTTCACACATAGTATAAATTTATGTTGATATACATAATTTCCTGTTGCAAATGCATGAACATTATAAAAGCTTTAAACTTTTATAGACGCTGCAAAGCTGAATCAGACATGAACCGGAGGTGCGCTTTTATTTTCAGAGGAGCTAAAGGAGGGTGCTGTAATGCCTTGTGCCGTCTAGCATGACAAAATCAAAAGTTGGCTGGCTTTACTATAAATTCTGAAGACGCAGACAGCTTTACCACTGTATAAAAACTACATCTGGTTATTACCTGAACTAACCTGCAGAATATTCCCTAATTCCAGCTTGGACATGGGTCGATAGTAGCACTTTCAGCTCCCCTAAGCCATTTTTCAGTGCATTGTGTGTGTCGGCAGAAAGTAAATCAGAAATTCTTTGCAAATTTCTTAAGCATTCTTTAAGTACACGATTTTTGCACTCTCCGCATATCCCATAATAAAGAGCTCTTTCTATATTGTGACATTTTCTTACAATTTTGTCCAAAACTGTGTGACCCTTCCAATTACGAATCCAGTGACGTCATTTGAGATATCTTGAAAGGAATTTTGACTAGTCAAAATGTAATTGAAGATATCTTGAATTATTATTCTTACTAGTCAAAATGTAAATACAGGTATCTCATTCCAGTTAGTCAAAATGTAGTTTTGTCTAGTCAAAATGCATTTTTAGATATTTAGAATATAATTACGGATAGTCAGTCGGAACCGAATTTATGTTAAAACGGCTTATGTTTGTGTGTTTTCAGTACATACTCTGTCTGTGTGTGTGTATGTGTGTGTCAACAGTACACACTGTAAATGTATCTGTGTGTGTGCTTGTGCATTTGTTTGGGCGAGTCCACAACACAAACGGACCCCTTGCAGGAAGTGAGTCCCAAATCGTAATCTCCCTGGCTGGGTTCTTCAAAGAAGCGTCTCTGGAGAGGAAGTGTGTCTGGATTAGTTTTGTCATTTATCCACCACAGGAAATAAGAGCTCTTAGGTCAGCATCAAAGGCAGAGCAGATCTGATTCTGCTCTTCTGAATCATGTTAATTCAACAGAGTGAGTTTGTTGGGGAGACGCTGGGCGAGAAACTTAAATATTTATATCTGCATGATGATGCAGGAAATCTTTGCTTCATGAGAATTTTCAGCATTTCTTTTCCACAGTGTCTCAAACTAACTTTCTTGTACTGGAAAGGAAATGGCCACTGGACCTACTTTTTATCTTGTGAATAAATGCCATTCAAACAATATTTAGCAGGAGGAGCAGCTCTGATGAGCTGCAGGCCAGTGACAGTTCATTTTTTCATATGTGCTAATTGAAAATTTCATGGGCTGAAAATCTTTCTACATTGACAGATTCATCAAGTTTTATCTTAATTTTTAGAAGTATAAAAAACACACTCATGGAGCTGAACTTCTTTTTTTCTCCAGCAGCAGAAGAGCAGTAGAGCATTACTTTTTAAAATAAGATTATTTCTGCTTCCAGAGCTGCTCAGCAATAAAACCAAAGCTTTAAAGAGTGCAACTATTTCTCCTTTCTGTTGGAACTAACCTACCTCATCTTTTGAGTCTCTACCCGATCATCTGTCTGAGTGGCAAAAATTTTCTTGTAATGAAAGGCTGAGTTGTGGTCCACCTGTTGAAAAGCAAACAGCCCACCTGGACAGCAGCTCCAAACAGAGGGATGGTATGTTTACATCAGGTGAAAAAAGCCTTAATATTTAGAGGAATCTTACTCTGAACTGGTGACTTCTATTGTTGCATGATGAGCTTTTTCATCTTCATCAAACAACCCGCTCTTTGGGCTTCTATCAGGTGATTCATGCTTCTTGGCACTCCAAACTGCTTTGATGGAAGCAGCTAACCCCAAGGCCCTCCAACAAGTTCACACAACTTAATAACAAGTGATGAAGATCATCTGACACAAGCAACAATTTCATCTTATTTGTCTTTATCTCAATTTATTCTTATTAGACTTCAACAGAAGAGTTTTTACGTGGGAACACTGCTGGGGGAAAAAACTGTCACATGCAGGGAATCCTGAAAATCAAGTCATGAAGTGGCACAAAAAGAGGAAATAAACAATTTAAAGACTTCACAAAGGGTTTTACAAGAGCAGTTTCCAAACGTTGAAGTCATTTAGCTGCAATAGCAGTGCCACCGCAGAGGAATATAAACCACTGACTCTGATCCAATCAAAGATTTTTATTAGCTTTTAAAATGTCCAACTGTGCGTGCTGTGACATGTAGTTCCTCTCTTTGAAGGATGAACTTGAATGCACCTGTTCAATCTGTTGTTGGAACATGCTTGTTTATTCTCCTACTGCTTTTATAGACGCAACAATCCATTAAACTTGTAAAGAATGAAGTGTAAATAACTCGTCTCTACGATCACAATACATTTTCACTTAGTATTTGGAAAAGAGGTTTAGCCAAATGTTTGTAGGCTAAAATCCAGGAGCTGCAATGGCCATCTTGAACTGGCTTGACTTCAAAAGTTATTCTGTTGTACTTTTAGATCAATGATTGCATTCTCGGAGTTTCATTATAAGTATGAGGTATTTTTTGACAGACCAACAGGGTTGACTCATGCAGTTAATGCCAAGCTCTTCAGCAAAGATCCAAATTTATTTCACCACCATTTTGCATGTCCCATGAGCCACCAGTTAATCTGCACTTCTCAGTCTTTTTGGTCCTTCACTTTGTTTACTTTGTTCGAAGACACAACATATATTGGTTTTGACAAAATCTTTTCAGAAGCTGTTGTTGTCATGATGAAGTTAAAGCTTCCCAAAGATAAAGGCTGTTGCTGCACGACAACAGACTCTAAATCTAAATAAATCAAAATAAATCTGTAGTTTAATGGTGTTTCTGAGTAAAGTTATTTTCTAAAATATTAAAATTTACCTCCCCAACATCCATACGGTGACAGATGACCTTCAGCCTAATACTTATTTTGATCAGTGTAATTATTGTTGTCAGAAACACCCAATCCAGTTGATGAATGGTCAATTTGCTGCTGAGATAGAAGAGAGATAGTCCTTTTCGTTCAAGATAAAAACTGTGTGAAGAGGAAAAACAATTATTGTAGTTGAAATGTTTCATGCTCCATCTTAAATAAATGTTTAAAACAGATTAACATGTCCCCAGGACAACCACTGGAAGGGGGCAGCAGCCGAAAGTCAGACATTTACAAGTTGACAAAGACAGAAAGAAGCTGTTCTGAATGTTTTTATCTGCCTCAGAAGCAACTAGTGTGAGAAAAGGTTCTGTTAAAAAAAGTCAAAACTAGTTTATATTATTTTTTACTGCCATCTGAGGGAGAAAGGTGCCTCAACATGTTCAACTGTACAATGATAGAGTTTGTTACTCGAGTCCCTTTCCTCCAAACACGCACAGATTAGAGTTTGTTTATTATTTTTCTTTAATTTTTCTTCCATTTCATTTTACCTTCCCTTTTCTTTATCTTCACCCTGTTTGGACTGAAACGTTAGGCTGCAGCAGTGCATTCCTTAGGAGACGTCTAGACGTACTGCAGAGATGTGACAGGAAGCAGCTTTCTGTTTGAAAGTATGAAGCTACTGTGCCTGAACATCTACCGTATAAACAATTGTTGCTGCAGTTATGTCTTTAATAGATATAAATCTAAACCCATGAAACTGAAGATCCAGCATTCTTTGAAGGAGCGCATATAACCCATCATGCAAGAGTTTGAAAGTAATGTTATCTTGTGTTGAAAAATGAGTTCAACAGATCTTGGAGCTCTGCATCCACCTGGTTCCTGAAAAGGTCAAAGACACTCAACAAACCTTTCACCAGTTTTGTATAAATATCATTAGCATTACCAAAAATACAAACTGCAAAAAATTCAGCTTGTCCCACAGCTCGCTGCCTGAATGTTGGTGAATAATCCCAGTTCCATCAGCAGGAGTGGGGCACCAGTGTCAGATTATGGCTTGAAGCAGGTGAGGAGGAGGTTTGAAAAAGATTCTCTGCTGCCTCGGACCTGAGGACAAAGTGTTGGTCTGTCAGAAATACCTCGACTTGCTGTTGTTTGTGCTTTCCTGGCGCCCATTTCATTTGATTATACACTGCAGAGACTCTAGCTGTGTCAGTTCTTAGCTCCGTGCACCAACATCTAAAGTACTCCTGATATTTTCAAGCAAAGCTTTTATCAGCCTTTATTACGCTAAAGAAACAGGAAAAACTAAAAAGGTGCCATTGTTGTTTAGATTGCTGGGGGACAGTGTTGAAGTCTGGCATAAATAACAATCTGTATCTGAAATGAAAGTGAGCTTCACAAAGAGACATTTGGACCTCAGATGGTTCTGCCAAACACCATCTTTAACCTAAACATGGGTTTCTGCAGCATTTTAAATCAAATTTACTGGTTTTTATGTAAATTACTGCCAAAGCTAAACACGTCTAATAAGACAAGAAATGTTGGCTGTAAAAAAACATCTGGTTTCATTCATCTTCTGATCTAGTGACACATTTTGTTAAATCAACAAAGTAAATTGTGATAAAAGTGAATAAAATCTCACTGTTGCTGTTTTACATTCAAAATACAGAATGTTATAATTCAAACTTTCTAACAGATAGTTTCTCATTCAGATATTAACAGGATTATTATGGGGTGCAGAATGCTCCCCGTGGATCTTTAATTGATTTATTTATTAAATGCATGTCAGCAGCAAGCATCACAAAACAACTTTTATTTTTACAGTAAAATTCTTTATTAGGAAAGATAAAAAGTATATTGTTGTTTTTATAGATCTGGTGCTTTTACATCTGATTTTATTTGACAGTGACTAATTGACTGAATAAAATCTTATCCTTAGAAAACAATTTTAACAAAAATAAATAGCTTTAGTATTGTCTTATCAAAGTGTTGTCTAACATTGTGTGTCATGTTTACAATATTTACAACAGTCTGTATTTACAGTGATGTCAGCAGTAAATATATACATTTAAACAAAGTCTACACCCAAGCCCTTTCAGCTCTTTGTTTTAATATAAAACATTTATAATATATTTAGTATTTTAAAAGTAGTGCAGCTTCACAAATTAACTTGGAAGCCACAAAAACCATACATTCATTGTTTTAACAACCTGGGACAGGAACTATTCCAAAAAACATTTTAAAGCAAAACTGCAGAATAAAAAGTCAAGTTTTTTAAATTTGTTTTACCTTTTTTGGAATAATCTGGCACAGACTGGGCCATTTCCATATTTGACAGATAAATATTAATAAATCCATACATGCAAAAGAAAAGGTTTAGTTTGGGTTTATTTTTTGTAAAATGTACAGCGTGTCTCAGACGGACAGGTGACACCTGGTGTGTGTGTAACAATAAAAGGAAGAATTTGTCGGATTCTTCAGACATCAGTGTCCAGAGGGGGAGGGAAGTCGAGGTTTGGTGACAGTGAGTCCTGACTGTGTGTGGAGCTGATCCCGGTGTCGGAGTCTGTGTCTGTGACGTCCTGAGGCGGCAGGCTGTGTTTGATGTTTCCTGTCTGAGAGCCGCCACACTCAGCCTCGCTCTTTAACAGAACCAATGGGGGCGTTTGGGCCTCTGTGCACTCTGTAAATGGGATGGATGTCAGTTGGGAGGCCAACTCCCAGCACTCCTGGTCCTTAGCAACCAATGAACTGTCCACAGTCTTCAGCTGATGGTCCATTTCTGCAGCTTGGTTTTGAAGAGCTACTCCACAGAAGAGGCTGTGTTTCAGTTCATCTTGCAGCCTCTCCAGCTCAGCTTTATAAACTGACTCATCAGTTTCAGATGGGAACTGAGCAGTGGCTCCTTTCTGCTCAATGTCCTCATTCTGGGCCGGAAGGAGGCCAGAAGCTTTTAGCTCCGCATGGATGTCCAGGGAAAGCTGGAGAATAAACTCCTGGTGCAGCTGAATCTGTAAGTCCAGTTGGTCAACACCATCGCTGGTAACCAAATACTTCTGCAGTTGCTCTTTGCTGTGTTCCTCCAAACTCAGAGCCCAGACCTGAGGCAGAGAAACCTCCGACTCGCTTTTCTTCTGAACTTCCAGCTCAAACTGCTCAATCTTCAGATCTAGTTCCTTCATTCTCTGGATTTGTTCTCTGATTGTGTGGTCCTGGTTGAGAATAAGCTGCACCATCCGTTTGACCTCTTCAGCACCCAGGGAGCACCGGCTCTCCTTGTGAAGTTTCTCAAGCTTTCGAAAAGCTTTTTTTACCATGCGCTTCTGTTTGTCCGCTGGAAGAGGTTGGGTGTGAGTTGGATCCCATCGTTTTAGCTTGGCCCCCTTTGACTTCACACCCTTCTTAGTCGTTTGAGGCACAAAATCACTGGTTTTTACAAGAACAAACTGTATAAAAGGTCTTTGATCATCCCAAGCGTACCAGAGTCTCAGGATTCTGGTGAGAGGGGGCAAGGCTCGCTCGAACCCTTTCCACCGCTCAACAAGACAGAAGTCTTTGGGCTCCCCATGGATGAGCTGCTTACTTTCCGGAATAGTCTTGTGGTCCTCCAGTAAAGCCTGGATCATATCTGCACATGTTGTGTGCTTTGTCACTCCACAAACAACCTTCTCTTCATTACAGACGGTGACTTGAATCTCCTTCCCAACCACAGGCTCAGCATCTTTGGTCCTGAGTGACAAACAAAAACAACAAAGTTTACATTTGTAGCTGTGGAAGTTCCACCTCTTCATCAGACACCCACAACACTGTTAGACCTCCTGGCCTGAACAAATCTAACTTTCTTTAAGACGCAATGATGAAACCGATATTAGTGATGTAGTATAAAAACTATGATAAGTTAAAGGTAATTTTTTATGTAGCACATTTAATTTAACTTGTCCCAGAGTTTCTGTTTGTATCAGTGTCTGAGGTTGAATTGTATTTGACCCATTTTCCCTAAACCTGTAGCCCAAACTATGTTTGAATATTCAGAGAGTGGTGTTGGCCAATTTGGTTCTGTTATGTAGATGTTTGGAGGCTAACACAACAACCACTGTAATATCTACTTTATTCTATGTATGTGCTTGATAATGTTGATTTTTCCCTCACAGGTTTAATATATACCAAAGCGTTTCATCCCATTTCTCTGTATGTCTGTGCAAATTCTCAGTTATCCGGGTAATCGCAACAGCAAACAGGCTTAAATCGGAGGCAACCGGACTTAGGTCAATTCTTGTTTTAAAACATTTTGACACCTGTCCAGGAGTCTTTGTCAATTTTGGTAACTCACACTGAACAACAAGCAGTTGGTGGAGTTCTGTTTTTGAGGACATGGAGGTCCAGCCTCTCGAGCACATTCTAGTTCAGATGCAAAACAGTGACCCACTCGTTGCTGTCCTGGGTTGTTAGGCTGTAAAAATACACTGTTCACCTAGAACAACCTAGATAAAGTTTAGTTTAGAATATTCCTGTGCAATACATCTGATAGTATCAATCTTCATTCATGAGTTAAAACACATTCCATGACAATCCTGGTGGATTGTTGTGATGGAGTTGCTTCAGAATAGAAGTCCAGTTGTTTGGTTTTGACTTTGTTTGGATTGAGCATGACTTGGAAGAGTGAGGATTTTCACCGTCATATAACTGAGTGGTTGTCACTCTGAGTGAAGGAGTAGATGTTTGCATATTGGGAGAGTGTTTGTTTCATTTTCAATCTGTGAATTTGTGGATGAACGTGGCTTTAAGTAAGACTGAAGTAAAACTTAGAATAAATACAGCCTGTTTACCTCTTGAGTACTTAAATGATGGCCTTGCCACACAGGAATGCTGTTTTGTGAATACACAAATGGTTTTTATTGTTTCAGTCTTGCGCCCACAAGGACTGTTTATGCAGCCCTAAACTGTCATTTTAAAAACTTGGTTCCAGAGTGAGAAAATCCTTAAATACCACCATTCCACTATTGTGTGGACAGCCTAAACACAACCTTTTCAAAATAATACAGTAATGCCACACTATTTTCGACCCAATTTCTCTGCATGTTTTTCATGATTGTATTCGATGGTTTTTCATTAGGCCAGTGAGCAGAAAACTACATTTGCTCATTTTGTGCTCCCTGGCTTGATTCTATTAGACTCTTACTCATCTTCCTACTCATCAGAAATGATCTCTAAATGGCTTGGTTCTGAGCTATTAAACATCAAGGCTCTCATTAACTTTTCATCTGGACTGTAAAACTTGTTCAGAAATTGATCACTGATGATCAACGGTATCCATTTTTTACGAACCTAATGGAGCTCCGGTAATACTCAGGGCCTAATATCCAGTCATTAGATGATGGGCTCCAGCAATGCAGACAGCCACTCGTAATCAGATAAGTAGATAACATTGCCAAACCTTTCTGTATGATTTTAGGATAAAGAATGATGTATCATACTTTTTTTTATTTTATAGATAAGATCTTTCAATAGTCTCTGATTCATGGGATTTATTGAGTTAGCTCTGATGTTCTGTAGCAGACTGCCAAGTTCCTGTCTCCCTCGATGACTTATATTTAGAGTTAATGCTTCTAAAATGCAAAAATAAATGGCAGAAGTAATAATTTAATTACAGTCCCAAAGAAACCAAAGATAATTAATATATTATCAAGAGACAAAACACAAAGCTCTTCCTTTAATCCTGAACTGAAGGCTGATTTTACAGTTTGTAGGAAATATGGGTTTGTGGCTTAGAAACCTGGCAGACAATTTTTCATAAATCTCTTAACATCAATAAATTACAGGACAATGCTAAATATTTTAAGTCTCACTCCGATAAAGTTTACAATATCAGTTTTAAGTGACAAAATCAGATTACGTAAAAGTTTATCTGTTGCTCATCAGGAAACCTATTCAAAATTTGACATAAGAGGAACAAAATAATATATTTTTATTTGTACAGTAAGCATGTATTGCTTTTCAATATGAAGAAGGGGCTAGAAAGAAAAAAAAACTATTTGCTTTAGGAAAATGCATTCTGCAAAACTTATTTTGAAACAAATAAAATATAGAGTGTTAAAATTCTGGTGCTATTCAGCAAAGAAACGTCTCGAAACGCCTTAATCTTCAGTGGAGAAGTTTGTTTGAATGCAGCTCGTGTTTACATTTCCGTGGAAGATAAAGATGATTCCTTTCAACAAAATCCCACCTCAATAAAACAGTTAATTAAATAATAATGCATTATACCACAGATTTTACAGAGTGATCCCCTCATGTTCTTTTTCTTCTCATGCAACATAAAAATACACAAAATCATTGTGTCAGTCTGACAGTGAATCAACATTTTACAGACAAACGATGTAATTAAAGTAATTGAATGCGTTAAAGTCCTGGCCCTGATTTCTATACCACATATAACTGAATCTACTGAAAAACAAATATTTTCTCACCAACCTAAAGAAAAAGTAAACCTGTTCCTGCAATCATTTTCACATAACAGTGGAATAAATATCCAGACTATTTGTGTATTTTAGTGAGGGTGACCCTCAGCAGTACAGGAAGTGGGTACAAGAAAACAAGGAAACACCTGTGTTTGTCCTGAGTCCCCAGGAAACTGACGTGGTTTCATGGACAGGAGGAGGAGGGGTAATACAGAATTCATATCAGCCGCTGTTAGTTTGTTTTCAGCTTAATGCTAAAGTGGAAACAGTTAATGAGTTACAGAACAGGTCTACTATTGTCATCTGTTTAACTGGCAAGAATAGAAAATAAATAAGCACATTTCTCATGACCATGAGTTTTGTCAAATTACCAAAAAATAAAAAAGCTGTCTAAACTAGAGTAGTAGGAAGAAACACAGCTGCTACTGGAACTATTTAAAAAACACTGTGGATCCATTTTCTGAAATGGTTCCTGTTAATCAAAGTTTTGTGTAAGTGTGATTTGCTTTTTGTAGTGACCATTCAGATTTAGCATAACTCTGGGCAAGTAAAAATAAAAAGAGCAGTTCTAAAATCAGTTGCAAGTTCTTTTTAAGAAAATATTTTGAGGTGTCTTTATGTGGTAAAGTTATTGTAAATAATGATTTAAAAGATTTAAGAAATAATTTTTGTAACTGGTGGGACAAACTTGGTGATTGGAGTTGTTTTAGAGCATCTTAGCTGCACTCGGACTAGTTCTTACACTGATAAAAATGTTCCACCTATTTACTTAAAAGAATTAATGTAACTATTTGCATATTTGTTTTATGTTGATCAAACAAGATTGTTTTAGTTTAAAGTGCTTTAAACAACAACAAAAAAAATGTTTGATCAACATAAAAACATGATGCAAATAGTTACATTTTAATGTTAGGTAAATACAAAGAATACTTTTATCAGTGTGCCTATCTACTTAAAAATAATGCCAATATTTGCATATTTCTTTTATGTTGATCAAACAAGATTTGTTTTGTTGACAGTACTTTTAACAAGATTTTTTTTGTTTAGGTACTTAAAAAAACATCTTGTTTAAACAAGATCAACATGAAAAAGGTTATGCAAACAGTGGAACATTTTTATCACATTTTTTGTAGTTTGTACTGGACATCTAGAGGTTCAGAGGTGCTGTCGTTCAAATTAATCAATGCTCTACAAGAAGGAAACATTAATCAAATTTACATAAAACCCATTTCAAAATGTCTGAATGCTCTCATGAAGTCAGAAGTGGTCATGGTTCACTTTCTAAATGTTGCCTTTAAGAAGCCAACATAAATGTATGTCTTTCCTGTGTGAATAAAACCTAGAGATATCATTTTCCAACTCAGGAAACACTTTAAAGAACAGGATGGTCCATTTTTGGACCTCTAAAAAATGTCAAAATGCACAAAATAATAGCAACAAAATGTTTTTTTTTTTGTCATGGAGAGGACAACTACTAGTATAAATGCTACATAGTGTGCAACACAGGTAAAATATTAGAACTAATTCAGAGTAGACTTTTGGATTTTAAAGGTACATTTCCCAAATTTTACAAATGTCACACCTGAAGTAATATTAACTAAAGACAAACATTTGATCTGGGGGAATAAAAGTCCTTACAAAAGACCAAAATAAACAGCAGAACTTTGTGGAACATAGACTGCATCAGAAGTGGTCCTGAGACGAGGAGGTCAGTGTTACTTGGAACGAAATTCCAGATGAAGATGTATTCATTTATAGAAACTGGATAATAACAAATATTTTAAAGCTGTCTACTATGTAATAATCCCCACCCCACTGTGGGAAGTGAATTGGGTGAATGATGCTAACTCTGTTATGAACAGTTCTTGTCACAGGCTGTGTGGTGAATGACACGAGACATGTTAGAGCTCATCATCGAGTAAAGCCAGGAAACCCAAGCTCACTGGTTTGCCCTTGGGTTAAACTGAGACGTTGAGTTTCACATCAGAAATGTGGGAGGAAAGCACTTTGAGAATACGTCAGTCTTGAGTTCCACTCAACTGACATTTGTGGCACCTCAAAAAACAAGTTTAAAACTCTGTTTGGTGCCTTTGTTATTTGCTATGTGAAAGTTTCGACATCAAACTGCAGGCAGGTGGTTTCAAAAAGGCTGAATCCAGTCCGTCAGTCTCTCTCACCAAGTTGTCTCAGATGAGTGAACGTGTAGAAATGACAACAACACTTCCTGTGAATAAAACTTTAAAATTTAGAGAATATGTAAAGTCCCTGACAGAGCCTAGATTGCATTCAGTTAGTAGTAGTGTCATCACACTGGATTCTTTTTTCTGAAAGGTCCCTGAATTTTAATACGGCCTATTGCCTCAGATGATTTTAGATGAAAACTTTTAACAGGAATCACACAACATCACAGTAAATTAATAAAGGAGCACATAATACCGTCTCTGTAATTTTTGTCACAATGACTGACGAGAGGTGATATTTAAAAAGTTGAGTCAGGCCTCTTTGAAAATTCTGTATTTTTGCATTTGGACTGATTATTGTAGTGGACTGAAAGTTAAGAAGACAAATATTTTACATTTTGTTCAGAGTAAAAGATAAATGGTTTTCATAAATGTCATCAGTTTAGCTTAATAGAAAACAATTCTACAAATGTCAGCTAAATCACAGTAAAAGACCAAAAGTCAGAAAATAATCCAATTTGGATACAATAATACTTTGAGCTCTGTATTTAATTTAATCTGGAATCTAAAGACATGCAATTTTCTTAATGGGGCATTTTAACTTTCTTCTGGTTATTAAAGTATGGTTTTCATGCATAGTCGCACTAAAACAATCCACAGTATGGAACTGTCTCAGGTCTAGTCTTTTAGGGGCGACTGTTAAACAGGGGGACCTGAAAGTCACAGGTTTGATTTCCCACCAAGCCCAGATGTTGTGGTGTCCTTGGGCCAAACTGCCCCCCGGCACAGAAACATCTGCTCCACATCTTATGTGTGAACAAATCTTTAAACAAACAAACAAACAACTTAAAATATGCACACAGGGAAGTGAGAGGCTTTGGAAACAGGTAAAATAAAACTGAAGAGTCTGAGGATACCAAGCAGCAGTTACACTACAGACCTCTGCTTTGTTCTTATTATAGCAAATGTTAATTAGATCAGACCATCAAGTAAACAAGACAAAACCCTTCATTGACATCTCCTGAACCAATCAAAGCAGCCGTTTTCAGACAAACATGGCTCTGTTGAGAATGGTAAGACTAACTCAAATGTTCTGAACTCCGGTCCTCTGGTTTAAACATGTCTGATTTATAAGAACCAAAGGAAGAAAGAGTGGACAGAAGGTTCATCCTTTGGTTCTTATCTGGAGGAGGATGAGGGTTTGTTGAGGAAACGTCACCTTTCTATCTCGATGAGTTGATCTCTGGGATGACTCCCACCATGATAGGCATCTGAGACATAACACACCCATTTTCCTTCCTCTCTTACCCCTCTTTTTCTCATCCCCCCATCACTACTTCTGTCTTTTTAGAGCTTTAGAGCTAATCTGTGAATCAGCTGTAAAGATAAACGACTTTCTTTCAGCACCAAGTAGCGTTGTATTTTGATAATGTTTACTCTCGTCTGGTAGATTGTATGACCTGAGCTATCTCAGCAGCTAACATTCACGATGCTGGGAAGCTCCAGCTGGAACATTTAACAAGAGCGCTTTTTGGCCACACAGTAGCTGGATATCTTCAGCTTCCTAAAATAATTGACTAAGTCATTTTTTTTCAGCCACAAGTATATCATTTGACTTTTTTAGATTCCTGACAAACTTGAGCAGTTATTTTAGGTGTTGTTATGTCAGTTCCAACTCTGGTCCTGCCATTCTTTGACAAACTTCCAGCTCCGTGTTTGAGAGCGAGTCTGTAATCAAACGTCTGACATATCTGATCTGCACACTTTCAGATAATTATAGGTGCCACAGTGGGAATTACTGTGCAACACACATAAAACAGAAGACAACTTTAGTCTGAGTGTTTGAAGACATCAGACTCCACTCAACTGTGAGTGATGTGAAAACACACTCTCACAGTTTTAACAGGAATTGTAGGCATTAAAGCCCATTTTTATCTGAGACAAATACAAACCCTTCGTCTTGTGTTAGATGACATTCTTAAAAAAGATAAAATACTGTTACCATCTTTGTTTAGTTTTAAAGTACTGAACAGCATTGGACTGAGACCTAGAGCCTCTTTAAGAGGAAGTCTGTTTACCAACGCTCAGCAAGAAATACCTGAACTCAACAAACCAAACAGACGTTCTGCTGTAATAACATAACGGCATGCAGCTAAGTCCTTTTCAAACCTTTTAAAAGGTCGTCTCTAACTAACAACCAGACACCTAAAAACTGAGCACCTAAAAAAAAAACTTCTACTGCAAAACATTGTTTTTTTCCACAAACTGAGAAAATGGTGCCACGGTCTATTTTAGTAGAATTCAGTTTTAAAACAAAATCTTTACTGCCACCACAAACCAGGAGAGAAAAAAGAAAAGTGCATTTACATCGCCAAAAGTCAAATCAAAAGTTCAGCTATTTGACGGAGTGTGCCGTATATAAGAACTAATATCTTACCTGGTCCAGATAGCTCTTTAGATTACTTCATTTTGAAGATACAGATTCACTCTGACAGGATCAGCTCAAACCAAAATTAATTGCTGCCTTTGTCAAATAATTTCAACATTTAATAGCAGAAAAATATATATATTTTTTACTTTCACGCTGCATGCAGTTTTGCATATAATAGTTCTTTATGTGGAATTGTATTCAAGTGGGAAAATTTGTTTCCATGTTTTAGCAGAAATAACTCTTTAATGCAAATCAATAATGTGTAAAGATTATAAAATAAAGTTTGCATGAAGTGAAACTTTAAAGACTTTATAAGATTTTAAAATCCAATTTAGAAGTAGGTCCAAGTAACAACAGCCCGTTGTTAGCATGTCAGTATTTACCAACTGGACCCAAATAACAAAAAATGTTAGTGTTTCATGTGAACATTAATAATAATTATTATTATTAATCATTTAAAACTTTATGCCAGATTACACTTTGCATTAGAAAATCACTCAAAAAGAAATTGTGATGTTATCATTCAGAATGTAATGTTGTAAAGGTTTCTGTTCCTGTGAATAACTACATTTTTTTTTAGATTTGACTTGTTCTATAGCAACAATTCAATTTTTCTCCAAGCTATATGTTCAGACTAGGCATTAGCTCGTCACTTTGTTTAGGTTGTTTCGCTGATCTGAAGATACTGTTGACTGGTATTTTAAAGACCTTTAACTCAAAACTCCTCTTTAAAATATCTGAACTATTCCTTTAAAGTTCTACTTTCTTCCAGTTCAGACTCACTCATTAGAACCAACTTTTAAAGCAATATAAAGAAATAAAGACTTTAAACAACAATCTTTAAAATAAATCCTCTTTACTTCCTTCACGGCTTCTTTCATTTTAACCCTATTTGTGCTCATCACGCGCTAATCAGCCGCCCAACGAACACACCTTTCACCTGGTTTCCACGCACGCGCATCTGTCCTCAGCTTACCTGTTCTTCAAACGAGCTTTCAGGAAGTTTTTTCCAAACGGAGCCATGGTTCCAAAAACGTCTGCAGACAAGTTAAAAGCTCCAAAATAGGAAGAAAGACAGAAAGCAAGCCGTCACCATCCAGGCATGGCGGGAGCTGAAAAAAAAAGAAAAAAAAAAAGTTTCCAGAAGCGTCCCGGACTCTGTCCGCCCCCAGCCCGAGCCCAGAGGGAGGCGTTCCCTGACAAAAACCTGGTCCAAGTCTGCCCCCTTTCACTTACTGGAGCTGAGGCAGGAAAAACCAGAACAACCGGCTGGACTGCAATCATGTACTTTTACTACTACTACTAAAGTAATAGTATACTTTAGTAGTATACTACTAAAGTATACTATTACTACTACTGTGTACTATTACTGTACTAATACTACAAGAATAAACTACTACTACTACTACTGTCTACTATTACTATTACTGTATACTACAACTACTACTGCACTACTACTACTAATGTATACTATTACTACTACGGTATACTGTTACTGTACTACTACAATAATAAACTACTACTACTGTATACTTTTACTACTATTGTACTACTACTACTGCACTACTACTACTACTATCCTTAAAAAATATACTATTACTACTACTGTGTACTACTACTACTACTACTACTGTTTACTACTATTACTTCTGTATACTATTACTACTTCTGTACTACTATTACAATAATATACTATTACTACTGTGTACTACTACTACTACTGTACTACAACAATATAGCACTACTACTGTATACTACTGTATACAACCACTACTACTACTAATATGACTGCTGCATACTACTACTTCTACTACTGTACTACTGTTACTGTACTACTACTGTACTCCAATAAGATAGTGCTACTGTTGCAGTACTACTACTGTACTACAATAAGATGGTACCACAGTTACTGTACTACTATTTACTACAAAAATATAGTACTACTGTTGCTGTACTGCTACTGTACTAAAATAATATAGTACTATACTGCTGTAAGATGTTGGTGAATATAAGTTTTAGAAAACAGAACAAGCTTCAATAAGTTCAGCAAAACTCTCTGTGATGGACTGGAGACCTGTCCAGGTTAGCCCCACCCCTCGCACTGGGACTAATGGATATGGAAACTGGTGACCCTGAAAAGAAGAAGCAGGTTAGGATGTTAGATTGATAATGGTGGGATGGATGATGAATGGATGGATGGATGATGAATGGATGGATGGATGGATTGATAAAGGTAAGACAAGAGCAGCCTGGTTTACCTCAGCTCAACTCTTTTTATGCCTGAAGTATATTTTCCGACCTAATAGATTGTGAAATTGTTTCAACAGTTTCCGTTCAGATGAAGGGATTCTCTGTGGGAGGTGATTAGAGCTGCATCATTTCCACTCAGTGGGTTTTCTCCGCTGTTTCTTCCACACAATCACACAATCATTTTTACTTCTCAAAATTTTTGTTTTCAGCTCTAAAGAATCTGGATGAAGTGTGGACGAGGCAGAATGGTTGTCAGAGCTGTCGCCTCCAAGCAGGAAGGTTGCAGGTTCTCTTCTCTCGTTTTAGGGTGGAGTTTCCGTGTTGTGCACACCGAGGTTTTCTCTGGTTTTGTCACAACGTCAACAAACATTTCACACTTATTGTCAGCTTTCGATGCTAGTCCCAAAGTTTGAATAAGTTGTTGTTATTGTTCTTATATTACCGCTAATGTTCAATGGCCAACAACTCATTTTGTCTATGCACAATATTTTCTTTGGATGGTTGATCTTTTTGTGTTCTGATGTCCGACCTGACCCGGGTCAACCCTGAACCTGGTGGACCTGCTGGAAGATGCAGCGCTCCACAAACTTGAAACAGTCAGAGATGAAGGTTCAGACATATTTCATGTCATGAAGTAACCTCAGCAAACACTGAAGCTGAGCTGAAGCTGAAGTTCTCTGAGCATGTCTCAGCATCACATCATATCGTTTGAGCTCACTCAGGATGTCGCCAACAAGGTTTGACTAACAAAGATAAACAAAAACACAATGTCAATGATTGTGTGTCTTTTAAATACACAATCATAGCTAATTATGAATACTGCTTAGAAGTGGTTTGTTCAAAGGTGCATAATTGCTTTATGCTAAGATTGTATTAAAATAGATCTTAACAGAAACACTATTGTTTGTCTGAACACTATTGTTTACTTTGTAAACAAAGACACTATTGTTTATTCATCAGCTGTAAATCAATGTACAAAACAAACAAACAAAGACAATCCCAGTTAGACTGAATATTTGAAAAGTTTTGGTTCTGAAGTAAATATAATTTTTATTACATTTTATCCTTTGATTTGGCACCTCAGAAAGCTACCTGTGGATTGTTTTCACATATTGATGCTTTGTTTCTTCAGACTGTGAGATGGAGCCCCCCACCACTCCAAGACCATTCTGAGGCAAACCGTAGACTGAGTGTGTTCAAATCTACCAAACCGTGACTCAAAAACTCCTTTGCCTTGTGTTGCCCGATGACAGTGACACAACGTGGAATATGGAGACAAATCTGTGGAGGGAGGGGGCCATTGTGATGGGAGGGTGGGAGTCTGATTGTCTGACATCACTTTGGCTCTTATATACGGAGAGAATGGAAGCAGCAGCAGCTGAAGTTGTCTCAATCTGTCTCCCAGCTCTGACCCTTAACCTGATGGACTAGACAGATCTGAAGCTGCCTGTGTCAGTGTGGGACCGTCGTTTACTCTGAAGCTGCCTGTGTCAGTGTGGGACCCTCGTTTACTCTGCTCTGTTTTCTGTCTCTCATGAAGATGCAGGCGCTGCTGCTTTGTTTGCTTCTTCTCACATGTGGCGCACTTTGCACAGGTAAGTCCCCAACATGTTTTGTGGAGTTTCTGTGCTTTAGCATCATTCAAAGACATAAAAGACACGAGTCAGCACTTCATTTTCATACTAATTAACATATATTGATATGTTACTGATTTAGGAAGAGACTTCACATTTTTATGTTGAATTTGCTGAATGAATATTGTCTCAGAATTGCTGTTGGAACAAACTATTTTTTGCTTTGATATCAGGATGCTGGACCAAAACATTGGATAATTTACCTGTTTTTGTACACAAGTTACAGTTAGGAATGTGTTCACTTTTAGGCAGATAGAAACTGCTTTCCTGACAAAGAATAAAAACTTTCTAAAAAGAAAAGTTATAATTTTCTTTGTTGTGTTTTTGCAGCATTTTTATAGTTTTTACAACCCAGAGAGCATCTTCTGCAAATAAAATAACATATAAATGAAAAAAAAACCCAGTTTTTTTTATTTTGCTACACTGAATTGTTAAACGTTAAATGTATTTAGATTTAGATCAGCTTTTCAGCTCAGAGGCCTAACAATATAATAATAAATAAAAAAATACAGAAACTCCTTTAAACCTCAACACTCAACATTTCACCAAGAATTTATTACTTTGTCATTTTAGTTTTTCCAGTGTGGTTCCAGAATTGATATTTTACCACCTCATTAATCTGTCGTGACACTCTGGTGATGATCCGGACCAGCAACTGTTGGATTTGTGACAAATGTTCCTTTCCAGCATGAACAACTCATTCTGCTGTGATTTTAAAATACTTTTTGGTTACTTTCAGAAAATGAGCTTTTCTAAGACGACACAGATATTTGAACCTGTTTTCTTCTGAAAACGAGCTCTGTAACCTCAAGAGAAAGATAAGATAAAGCCTCTGTGTGTTCTTCTCCCTCTGACTGACAGATGTGGACCAGGAGCAGCGAGCGCTAGCAGAGGAGCTCTTTACCACTCTCTTCACTTCGAAGGTATCTAGCTGTCCTGGTTTTTATCACGTCACATCAGAGAGAGCGTGCACCTTTGGCTGCTCCAGTGTCTTTTCATGAAACCTCATCTTTTCATGCCAAGCGGTTTTGTGTTTGCTGCAGCTTGGATTTTTGTATGATAGAATGAAATAAACTGAGTCAGCTCTCTGACTCACCGCTCTAGTCGTGGTGAGGTGAGATCCGAGCTGAGGCTGAAGGAAGTGCATCCCTTCTTATTTTAGAGACTTTTATCACGTTAAGTTGGTACAGTGAAGGAGAACATAATAGGATTCAGATGGACCTGACAGCATCATCAGCAGCAGCTCATCTTCCTCCTTCAGTCAGATACTGGAAACAGAGCCGGGGGATTTCCTGATGCTCGTTCAGAGGTGATGATTGTGATTAGAATGTGTCAGACGACTGATAAAGTGCTCAGGAGGGTAGAAAAAGTCTTGTATAGACTCAAGGATGCTGTCATACTCCATTTGAACAATAGCACAATCATTAAAATTGAATAAGCTGCCGCTCCACTACTCGTTTTCTCTGATTCGACAGAGGAGGTAGACTGTGTGCGGAACGTCACCATGTTTCTCCTTTTGCTTCATTTGGTTTTGGAGCTTCTGCTGTAACTTTACAACACTTATTAGGAGTTTTTGAAAAACAAACAAACAAACAAAAAACACGGATGGAGTTTTATGACCTAAAACACAAACATGAGACGCTACTCAACTAATGGTTTCAGTTTTTTTATTTGTGTTTAGAATGCTGTCAGCAGTTTGTGCAGAGCGAGGCGTGGACTGAGCTTCAGCACAGGTGGTAACAATAATGATCTTTATTAGAAAATCATAAATAGTGGGTGAGCTTAAACTCAGCTGTTTATTCTCCAGTCTGTTTTGTCTTGTTCTAAAAGTAGTGAGTGGAAAAACATCAAAGAAAGGAGAATCTTTTAGGTTTTTTGTGTTTGTTTGTTTATGACACATAGAATGCTCATATCTGATTCTTGAAAACTTATTTACAGACTTAAACCTGGAGTCAAATCACCCGCTCATCCCCATTTATTTTTATTGCAGATCAAACACAATAGGCAGAGTGCCCCCTACTGGCACGTGTCCCTGGCTTACCTTTGCCAGCTGGTGGGCGGCTCAAGACCAGCAGGGTGGAGCGGCGAGGAGGAGGGGAGGGAGGAGGTGGCTGAACTGAGAAAGGGGAGCCTCCAGCTGCTGGAGGAGCTGTACCTCCTTCAGCACATCTGCCAGGAGCTGCAGAGCCGGGAGGAGAGGGTGAGGGCCGCGCGCGCGCGCGCACACACACACACACACACACACACACACACACACACACACACACACACACACACACACACAC
>JAVKLF010000011.1:1114230-1130977 GCA_034783495.1 Millerichthys robustus | reverse complement strand
GTAACCGGATTTGTGTGTAACTGCAGTTTTGTGTGTGCGTACCAGGTGATTTGTGTGTACATTTTCAACATGTATAGACATAGGAGAAGGTTTATTTTATTTTTAAGGTTTACAAATCCAGTATTACACATGCACAAATCTTTTTACGCACGCACAAATCTTGTTACACACACACAAATCTTTTTACACATGCACAAATCCTGTTACGCACGCACAAATCATTCTACACACACACAAATCTTTTTGAGACTATTTTCACTCCATACCGGCCTGACAGAAAGAGTTCTCCACACCTGACAGAGCTGCCTTCCAGCTCCGGTGGGGGCTGTCTGAAGAATCACCAACATCACACGAGTGGATAATGCTCAGGACAGGTCCTCAGATTCACACATTGCTTTCATACACACAACACAGCAGCTAATGCAGATTACATGCATGTGGAAGAATAAATGTGCTACAGGCAGGAAAGTCTGTGTTTCAGGAATTATTGAATTTACAGCTGGGCTAGCAGCTAGCTTAGTTAAATAGTAAAGGTGCTGTCTCACTGAGTTGCAACTGTTAGATAGCAGAAAATGAGACAAATGGCTCTTTGATGGGATCTGGACCCTGATGAGCCGTTGGTTTCATAGAGCCAGATGGATGTTGGATGGATGGATAGATGGATGGATGGTTGGTTGGTTGGTTGGTTGGATGGACTACACTTATTCAAGGATTATTAAGACTTTTCAGTATTTTGTATTCTAAATAGAACCAAATTTTGAGTCATTTGGTTCTATTTAGTAAATTTTCACTATTCAGTATTCTGGTCTTTCTCTTTTTTGCTAAAACAAAATCAGACATATTGCAAATGAAACAACAAGCTGCACAATAATTAAGCTTCAATATTTAGAGAACTTCACCGCTCACAGTAAAGCTGTAAACACTAGATTCAAATGAAACTTTTTTAAAGGCCTATCAAAATTAAAATTCTGAATGTTTTTGGAGCGAGCCTGTTTAACAGGAAGCGGTTCCTTCTTTCGTGCACGTGATCCTTGAGGATTACCAAAGTGAAACAGTTCAATTCTAGCTTTAGACAGCGCTCTTAGAATCCAATTTTCTCCTTGAAGAACTTTATTAATTCCAGATTTAGGCTAAGTAATGAACTTCCTTTCATTTTCCTGGGATTGTAAAATCCCCTTTAGACTCAACTGCACCAAGGTCACCCAGGGCATAATAACAAATACCAGCAACATGCATTGTTTTCCAATGAATAGAAATTTTTACTTTGATAGTTTTATCTAAGCGCACCTCCATGATTTAAAGAACTCTGTTATGCTGATCAATAAATCGAGGACCAAAAAGGGCAACAGGGCTAGAAGATCACCAGAAACATAAATCAGACTAGAAGCACTTACGTCCACGGTGTAGCCTGTTAGCCATTATTGGTGGGTGTGTTCACACATCAAAGTGGCAGGGGTCTTCCAGGCTAAAAAGAAGTAAGAAACAAAGAGCCATTAAATGGCTGAAAAAAAGCTGGAGCTCTGAGCACACACTTAAACACTGCAGTGGGAAGACTGCGAGGGGAGCTTTAGGACCCACAGCAAGAGATAGAAAGTGAAGGAGAGGGAACGCAACATTGATTTCTCCCCTTCTGAAGTGCCAGTTCATCATTCTGTGAGACACACTCGATCGATTCTCTGCTTTTCGGTTGTTTGTAATTTTGGGGGCTCACAACTGTTCACATAGATAGATCCTCTTTTGTGCCACTTGCCTGGGAGACAAAGAAAGAAGGGATCGGAGGACGTGTGGAGATGACCTCATTTAACAAGGTTTTCCTCGTACGGCTGCTTTTTCTGACATTGTTTACAAGACGAGATTAAAGGAAGCCAATTGTTATCTAAAGCAAAACTTTATTTCTTTCTGGCAATGTCAATCAACTGAAACCGTTACACAATATAGTGATCTTGGTCTGTGCAATGCTTGGCGCTCCTGTCACCCCACACTTAAAGAGTATACTTTTTTCTCACCAGTACATAAATCATATTCACGTTTAGACTACTTTCTGACAAATAATTCTATTCTATCAGACATTTCAAACATCCTTCCTAATACAATTAGTGACCATTCTTCTGTAATGTTAAGAATTACTAAAAAAAATCATCACTCTTCCTATTAGACATTGGAAATCAGAATCAGAGTTTATCAAGTTTAAAAAAAAAAAAAAAGAATGAGCAATATTCTTGGAAACAAATGACTTACCAAATATCTCAACACACATTTTATGGGAGACAACTGAAAATGTCATGAGAGGTAAAATAATTGCATATTCCTCATACAAAAAATTAGCTGATCTGGAAAAAAACTCATCCAAAACATAAAAAATCTTGAAACAGTTTATGCAACTACCCAAGAGGATCATCTATTAAATGAAATACAAAAAATGTAAAACAATCTTAATGAAATAATCAATAAAAGGACTCAATTCCATCTGTAAAGGCTTCTGGAGGAGCCATACACGTATACATTTTTGGAACCTAATACAAATGTTATTTGTGTTTATGTGAGTTAAATTTTTTGCTCTGCTATTTAAAAAAGATAAGCATCTGTAATTGTATTGTGCTTAAGCTTATTACGTAGTGCCTTTTGATTGGTTATTGACTAATGAAGCCTAGGTGTAAATTCAGACTGGAAGACTCTGATTGATTTCACCTGGTTCACATGCGCCGTGTCACGTGTCGTGTCGCAGCCAATCAACATCAGGAACTGCACGTCTCCCAGGCCAGTCATCGCATTGGACACCTTTCATGAAGCCCCGTGTGAACTCCTTCTGCGTGCCGGCTGTAATTTCAGCATTCCAAGCGGCGGATACGTCCGATCTCCAAACCGTTCACTTCGTTAAGTTCCCGCTCCTCCTTCGCCAAAGGACACAGGCTCTCCCTCCTCGTCCCACGCTGAGCGCCACTTTGCCGCTCGCTCAGAATAATCTCCTCTTAAGCCCAATTATGATCAGAAGATTTTCTGTCTCGTATGGATTACACCCAGCTGCGCTGCTTCGCTGCTGTCTCTCCGCTAAGCGCCACGAGGCTGTTCGCTGCCTAGCGTCTGCCATCCAGCTGACTTCCGACCGTTTTTTTGTCACCTCCGTGGACACCTTTTGGCCTTGTCGCATCTCTTCCTACTCGGCTTCAGGAAATCGCTGCCGCTGGCTTCAGGAAATAGCCGCCACTGGCTCTGCACGCTTTCACTTCCAACTGCGTTCAACTATCTGACCAGCACGCAGTTCAGCACCTCTTTCCGTGTCCACCTCCAATAATGCCAGCACGGTAGTTTCAGGAAGTGGGTCCGCCAGCTCCGTACGAGGTCACCTTCAACAACCATCATTCAGCCCGTCCCTTTGGCACTTCCTTCAATAACAGCAAACCCCGTCAGGTGAGATGTATTTTTTCCAAGGCTCATTATCTTTTCTTTTTCCCATGTTTTCCCCTCTTCACAATCATCAAGCCAAGCCTTAATTCATGAATACACACTCACATATCTCCCCATACATATCTCCATTTGGCAAATTTCATTAATCCCTCCCTCATATGAGGTGCCCAGCACGTAGCTACAGCAGACAGCTGTCAGCAACGTATAAATATTTTAATATTTATAGATAAACATACTTTTAATCCTGGCCTAGCAAATTGCACGCAGCCTTCAATGTCTACACATACATGTTTCTCGAACTATTTCACTCTCGGCGGATTTAGTCTCATCGAAAACAAAGGGAGCAACCTTAAATCTTCAAATAAGTTTCTAAACCTCTATTCGGTTTACTCCATTCACTTAGTTGTCGCTTCTTTAACATTCTCGTGCAAAATTTATCTTTTATTTAGCTAAACTTAGCCGTTTTCGGCTAGTCAGCATTTTGTTTTTGTTTTTCTACAAAAATTCAGTTCTTGTAACTTTTCCAGCTGACCCTCAGCATCCACGCTTGTTTCTTTTTTGTTGTTTTATTTTTCCCTGCAAAGGCAAATTCTCTAGTCATTATTATGTTTATCAGCGTTTGCTATTGGTTTTATTGGCATCATTTATTGCTAATCCTTCATGGCAAAAGGATTTCGATATCTGATCTATACCTTGGCTTGTCACATTAACGGGTCCACCCAGCAGCTGTCCCCACCCAGTTTGCTCGGCGTTCCGAGGCATGGGAGGCTGAAACGTCAGATCGTGGTAGAAAGGCAATCAAACCATAACGAAGCACAAGTAATCTGTTAAAGCTAATCGCAGATTTGATTGTAATGTCAGCCATGTTTCTATAGCGGCTTGTGTCAATCACCTTTCTAATTTCTCCAGGAACTTTATTTTCATTATTATTATTACTATTACTATTTTTTTTTCTGTTGTACACTGAATTAACACTCAACATGCATATCTGAAACCCAGCTAAGATAATCAACAGTGTCCTCACGTTTCAGGGATTAACTTTAAGGGACATGGCTCGCTCAATATGCTTTCACGTCAATGAAACCTCTCGGCCAAGGCAGGCAATAAAAGCCGTTTAACCCCCAAATTCACCATGCCTCTCCTAGTCGCCTAGGGGGTAATCAGTCATATTTACTTTTGCTCTGCATTTCCTTTCTAAATTCTGCTCGGCTAATAATGCTACTATTAACAATCTCTTTCTAATCGTTTTAATTGTCATTAATTATCACTTCAATGTCCATTTTAAAGCCTCTTTAAATTCACCACCTAAGGTCGTTAGCTTATGTCAACGCTGGCAACACGACTGCTCCATCTCTATGCTATGTAATAATATATGCCCTGATCTCATTTACCATTTCACAAAAAGCTTCTTCGACTCCTGCCTAGTTTCGACACATCACATAAATACAATTGTCACGGAACACTTAGCCTAATTACTTCTCACATCACTCATCAGTATAAGGGCGCTACTCACTGCTGCCCAGCACTTTGCGCAGCATTATTTTCACAGCTCGGCCAAAAGATTTCAGCATTCAGTTTGCAACTCCACCCTGGCATTTTCTCCTTGCCAAGAGCTTGACGCTCTTTAAGCCTTTAGGCAAGCGCATGCAACAACAACCACTGGTGGTGGTAGGCTTTCCTCTACGCCCTTGGCAGGCACGGTCAGTACACTTCTCTCTACGCCTCGGCAGGCCTGCATTATCATCACCTTTAATATTATCATAGACATTGTTAGCACTAGCATCATCATTGTGGCACTAGCATCGTCGTCAGCGTCGTTGTCGTCAGCACCAGCATCGTCATCAGAATCAGCGTCATCGTCGTCAGCACTAGCGTCATCGTCGTCAGCACTACCGTCATTGTCGTCAGCACTACCGTCATCGTCGTCAGCATCCGCGTCATCATCATCGTCATTAGAGCCAGCATAGTCTTCACCATCAGCGTCACCATTAGCGTCAGTGTCACCATTAGCGTCAGCGTAATCATTGGCGTCAGCATCATTAGCGTCAACACCAGCATTTTCATTAGCATCAGCACCAGTTGCATCATTAACGTCAGCATCAGCTGCCTCACTAGCATCAGCATCATTAGCTTCTTCATCTGCTGCATCATTAGTATCATCGTTAGCATCAGCATCATTAGCTTCTTCATCTGCTGCATCATTAGTATCATCGTTAGCATCAGCATAATTAGCTTTAGCATCAACCGTACCATCAGCAGTATCATAAGCACTGGCTTCAGCCACATTATCAGCAGCACACTCGGCTGCACCATCAGTCGCACCATCAGCACAAGCTTCAGCCACATTATCGGCAGCACATTCGGCCGTACCATCAGCACTGGCATCAGCTGCACCATCATCAGCAGCACCATTAGCACCATTATCAGCCGCATTATTAGCACTAGCACCATTAGAACTAGCATCATTAGCACTAGCATAAACAGCACCATTAGCTCTAGCATCATTAACAGTAGCACCAGCTGCACCATTAGCAGCCTCTAGGTAAGCACCCAATGCGAATGACTGGTGGCGGGAAACCTTTATCTTTCCTAATCATCACCCATCTAGGAAGGTATCCTACATTTATCCCACACCTCAGCAGGTACACCATTCAAACCATGCCCTACACCTCAGAAGAAGTTCAGCCCACACCTTCTCTACGCCTTTGCAGGCATGGCCAGCCCACACCCTCTCTACGCCTTTGCAGGCACGGCCAGCCCACACCCTCTCTACGCCTTTGCAGGCACAGCCAGCCCACACCCTATCTACACCTTTGCAGGCACGGCCAGCCCACACCCTCTCTATGCCTTGGCAGGCACGGACTTTTTTCTTTTGGGGGGGAAAGCAATCTCACCGCCATTAGGCTCCTGAGTCACCACATCTCTTCAATCCACTCATTCATCATTCATCCTGGTCCATCACTACATGTGACATGGGTCCTCTGCCTATCACTTCAGCATTAAATTATTCCTCCATTACATTCACTTCTACCACTCTCTTGCGAGGACACAACTTTATGACTTGACCTCGGCCTCGGCACTCCTTCTTTTATGGGGGGAGGATTACTCTAAGATTTATCCTAGACTACACATCCGATTTCACAGCAATCCACAGCGTACAAGTCTTCTGCCAAGGCTCGAGTGCCAAAGTACTTCTTTTCACATCAATAAATCTTTCTAATTGCATTATGTTTTTGTGAGTCTTTCCAGACTGAAATGGAACCTAGGCGTGAATTCAGACTGGAAGACTCTGATTTCACCTGGTCCACCTGCGCTGTGTCACGTGTCAAGTCGCAGCCCATCAACATCAGGAACTGCACGCCTCCCAGGCCAATCATCGTATTGGACGCCTTTCATGAAGCCACGTGTGAACTCCTTATGCGTGCCAGCTGAAATTTCACCCTCCTCCACCCCATCGCCTCCTTCACTCCCAGCCGGTCCAGGCAGATAGCCGCTCGTACAGAGCCAGGTTCTGCTGGAGGTTTCTTCCTGTAAAGGGGAGTTTTTCCTCTCCACTATCGCTACATGCATGCTCCGTACGAGGGACTGCTGCAAGTCTACGACTCAACGCAATCCGCTGGGTTTTCTATAACTTCATGCAATATCTCGGATTGAGTCCAATTCGCTCTCAAGATTTCCAGTTCTGTTCGCCTTAGGCCTACTCCACTACCAGGCCCCGGGGGGGAAGACTACTCTAAGATTCATCCTGGACTACACATCCGATTTCACAGCAATCCATAGCGTACAAGTCTTCTGCCGAGGCTCGAGCGCCAAAGTAATTTTTTTCACATCAATAAAACTTTCTAATTGCATTATGTTTTTGTGAGTCTTTCCAGATTGAAATTAGTTTATGAAAGCTGAACGTACTTGCTCTTTGTAGAAGTCTGGCACCTTGAGATTAACACAGTCTTTTGACTGTCACTTTCTATTTATTTTGAATCTGTTTGTTAGTTTTATTTTCTTTTAAGTTCAGTAAAGACTTAAAGATGACTGTCAGATTCAAGATCTCTTTTTTTGACAAATGTGTCGCGTGCGAAAGAGACTTAAGGGGCTAGACTAGTGAGAGCTCGCCACACTTACAGCTTCAATTAGAAAAATTTAAACACTAAAAAATCCAGTAAATTTCTTGCGAATCAGCTAAAACAAAACAGAGAAAAAACGTATTTTCATTAATTAAAGACTCAAAAGGAAATACAATCAAGAGCCCAGATGAAATCAACGGTGTATTTAAAGATTTTTAGCAAAATCTGTACACATCTCAAGCTAATCCTTGAGACTGTGAAATAGATTCTTTTTTTGACTCAATCAAACTTCCAAAACTAAACCAGGACCAGGTTACAACCCTAGAAGCTCTACTCTCAGTATACTAACTTAATGAAGCTATTCATAACATGCCAGACAAGAAAGCTCCAGGACCAGATGGTTCCACAACAGAATTTTACAAAGAATTTTGGCCTATTTTAAAATCTCTCTTCTTTAGAATGGTTGTTAGCATAGAGACGTCCTCCATTCTTCGTCCTACTATGAATTGCGCAAACATTAATCTTCTCCTCAAACCAGACAAAGATCCCACACATCCCTCCAGTTATCGTCCGATATCACCCATTAATGTTGATCTTAAAATTATACGTAAAGCATTAGCAAAGCGAATTGAAAAAGTAATCCCACATTTTATACATCCAGACCTAGCCGGATTCATTAAAGGTCGTCAGTCTTCTAACAACACTCGCAGATTAATTAATTTAATAGATTATTCTAATATACAGTGAACCCTCATTTTTCACGGGGGTTACGTTCCAAAAAGAACCCGGGATAGGTAAAATCCCTGAAGTAGGTACCTTTATTTTTTTTACAATTATTATACAATAAAATACTCCATAATACAGTGAAACCAAAGAACAAAACCTTTTTACAGGCCCAAGCATTTGTTTAACAAATAAAAGTACTGTATAAACGTTTTTTTTTTGTTTGTTTTTTTACAAATAACTAGTGTTTAATCATCAATACGAACTGAAGGCTTCAAATTGTGGAGATCAGCACCACCCCACCGCGACCTGAGTCATTGGATTAGAACGGGAGAAAATAAAAATGATTATTTTTAAAAATTACAAAGTACAGTAGGACAAACAGTGACTCAGGTGTTTTCACTGCTCTTCTGACTGAGTTGCTGCATCCTGACTCCGCTCTGTAGTTTTTTTCTTCCAAAGCCCGCTGTGCAGGTGTGTATTTCCAGAGAAAAACATAGTTATTGGTAGTTGTTGTCGCTCTGTTTTCTTCTAGGCAAAAAGATTCTTATAAACCGACATGCCACCATCGATGTTTGTATGCCTTTTGGGCCCGACCGTAAGTGCCTTTGTTGGTGCAGAACGTTTTGTCGACATGGGTTTTAGAAAAACTTGAAATTGCAAGAGAGTTTGCAAACCTCAATTTAGCAAGCTGTTTTACGTACGTGTACATATTAAACCACAACATTGTTGACACACAGGTAGAGAAGAAACAGAGAGACTGTTTAGCCACTCAGAATGCAGAACACAATGCATGACGCAAATCCATGAAGCAGCGAGATCGTGAAAAGTGAACTGTGTTATAGCGAGGGTTCACTGTACACAATAAAGAAGCATTAATTCTCTGTCTAGAAGCAGAAGAAGCATTTGATAGAGCAAACTGGAAATTTATTTTTGTAATGTTACGAAAGTTTGGTTTTGGAAATACTTTCTATTCCTGGATTAAAACACGATACAGTTCACCAAGTGCACATGTCAGAACAAATGATCAAACCTCTTCAAGCTTTAACTTCTTCGAAGCACAAAACAAGGATGCTCACTTTCTTCCTAACTTTTTGCCTTATTTATTGAACTACTCGCAGCAGCCACCAGACAACATAAATAGGAGGTTGCAAGGAGGATAAAAAGGAACAAAAAGGTTTTCAGATATTAAACACACATCATAAGATAAATCTGTATGCTGACGATGTATTACTTTTTCTAGATGTAGCCGGGTGGTAAATCTTGGTTGAATGAGTGTACTTGTTTCAAAGTGTTGGTTTTCTTTTATATTACTGGAACAATGCTGTTGCGTTATTTTGGTTCAGGTTGTGTAATTTTGCTTGTGATTTGCATTTGGATATGTGCAGGTAGTTGGTATCGGGTGTTGCACATTTTGGCCGCCAGAGGGCAGTGTTTCAATGTGATGACTGTCTCCTAAGACGGGGGGCAGGAAATGCATCTGGTTTTCTTCCTGTGTTGCGATGCTACGCGTTAAACTTGGATGTGAGCAGTGCGTGTTTTGTCTGCAGAAGGTAGATTTGGCAGAAAATTGGGAACCTGTATGTGCAAAGCAGGGCGGCCATCTCCTCCTGCACACGACAATAAGATGTCTGATCATCAAGGTGCTCAGTATTAAGAGTGAACTGAGACATTATTGTGGAATCCAGAGGCCACTGCCGTATTTGTTTTCCTGTTTTTTTATATATTGTATTTTCTTTTCTTTTGATGCATTTTAAGTTAGAGATTGCCACATTTAAATCGTGGATACTTGATGTTTGGTATCCAAATGTTCTGATAGTTTGAGCTTAAGTAAGAAACAAGACAGCTTTGTTAAATCTGTCTCAACTGAAATTAAAATATATTGCACATTAAGAACCCCAGTTATTGTGTCCTGTGAGGCTAAGAAATTCCCGGGGCTACATACAGAATACATAAACATCAATATCAAGAACTATCGCTCTTATAGATAAATTCTCCTCAATCACTGAATATTGAATTAATTGGAATAAATCTATAATGCTACCTTTAAACTGTAAATGCGTAAGCACTGTTCCAAATCCACTCCAAGTGGGGAATATTAAATACCTTTGTATAAATATTTCAGTGAAGCTACCTGAATTAATAAGTTTGAACCACAACCCTCTTTTGAAAACAATAGAAGACAAACTTACAAGATGGAAATCACTCCCCATATCACTGATGGAAAGAATCTCAACAATTAAAATGGTAATCCTTCCAAAAATTAACTATATATTCTCAATGATTCCAAATAAACCTCCACAAACCTGGTTCAACAAGTTAAATTCATCTACTTCAAACTTTTTTGGAAAGATAAACCACCCCGTGTTAGTTTAAAAACTTTACAAAATGCAAAAGATTATGGAGGCTTGGAATTGCTAAACTTTCATAACTACTATCTAGCAAGCTGATTACAATATATCCTGAAATGGATTTGGCAACACAAACAAGATGAAGGTTGGCTAGATATTGAAAAAAGTTTCTGCAAAGAAATTCAAATCTTTGATCTCCCATTCATCAGTCCCTCTATTAAACACCACACTTGTTTCCAAAACAAAAATATCAGCACATCTTTGTCAGCCTGGTGGGAATTTCTGAAAATGTACCAATGTTCCATCATTCTATGTAAACTTACACCCATCTGGAACAATCCTGACATCCTTCAGCATAAAAAACCTATAAATTTTTTAAGATGGTAATACAACGGTATTAAAACTCTAGATCATATCACCTCACCCAAAATAATGACTTTATTCCCTTTGAAGAATTAAAAATGACATATAACTTGAAAGACAATAATTTTCTAGAATATCTCCAACTTAAAGCTATTATTAAGACCAGATTCAACTTCAATAATCAAGAAATGGATTTAGCTCCTATACTAACAGACTTTTTAAAAATTTATTCTAAAAAAACCATATCTAAAATCAGAAAATTTTTACTGACTAAGGCTGGGCGGAATCTGGTCAGGGGGAGTGCAGGAGGGGGAAAAAAAAATATTATACATTAATACTACTCCCCCTCCACTCTATATTATGACCACCCTCCCTTGCCTCAGTACATTTTAAGTATTTATACACATATAGTGCTTTTTCAGGTGTTTGTGGGGCAGGGCTCCTCCCCAACAATTGCACCCCAATTTTAACTGCAATTTAGACACATAGGGCCTTGGGGATTTATATAGCTCCCGGGGACACCATTGTATACAGCGGTGGTGGACCCGGGACCGTAAGACCCCGTTTTAAATGCACTTAGACACAAATAAACACACACGCACACACATTTATTAAAGGAGGCGAGGGAGGGAATGATTCCGGCACCACTAGTCCTGTCTTGCCCGCCTCCCATTCCGGTCGGACTCGGTGGTGGTGGGGTGGGCCTGGGATCGCCCTTTGGGGGCGGGTTGCCGGGTGCCTGTGGGGGCTGGGGGGTTCCGGGGGGATGATGTGCCCCCCGACGATGGTTTATGTGGTGGGGGTGCTACGGCCTCAACCTGCTCCCGGGGGGCTGGTCTCCGGCCAGGCTGGGCCCTCATTCTGCCCTGCCCTCCCGTGACCTCCCCCCTGGTTCCGGCATGTGGGCTACTCAGTAGTCCTCTGCTGTCCCCGGCGGGCCCTAGGGAGCTCGGGTTGGGTCACTGGGGGGTGTTGCTGGCCGACCTCCATGGGGGATGGGTTGGGGTGACATGTCAAATGTTCTTAAAGTTTAAATGGTTGTAGATTTTTTTTTTAAGAATAACTCATACTTAAGTGGCTGAGTTTTCCATATAAGGGTTAAATCTAACAAATACTTAAACTACATGATAGTACAGTCAGAAAAAGTTTGGTCTTATCTTTATGTACTTTATGGCAATTTAATAATTCTCTACAAAAATGTTTGCAATTTTATCTTTGAGAGAGTCTAACAGTGTGCCTCTGCTGTTTCTAGGACACAAACAAACAAACAAACAAAAACCTCAGCCCAGAGAGAAAGAACACCCACATGAAGCCTTAACGTCTCATCTGCACTTTATCATAGCGCCACTCCTCCACAGATTCAGAGCACCTTACAATTCCTTCAGAAAAAACAACCGAAGGTCACATCTACTGGAAAACATCCGCTAACCAGAACCCTAGAAGCAACAAACACCTCCGCATTCTCACAAAAAGTGACTCACAACAAATCATTCTTCTCTGGGCTATGCTCACTTCCAAACTGAAATCCTGACATGAAGATATGTTGGACTTTTGTTTTTCCCGCTAATTTCTAATCACCAATGTCTGAGAAAAATAGTGTGTTACTTGTTAACATGAAGACACACAGACACAGACGCACCCAAACACAAACACACAGGTTTGTATGTCTATCCTTATTAGGACCGCTCATTGACTTCTATTCATTTCCAGTAATTTCTACAGCCTAATCCTGACCCCTGACCCTAAACTTAGCCCCGCCAGTACATACCTGACCCTAAACCTAGACTAAATTCAATTCACACCTTAGTCCTAAACCAAAACCCCAACCCAAAAATGGAATCCCACCGTATTAGGACCGGTCTTTGGTCCCCATACAGACTACTGGTCTTGAAAAGGTAGGTGTGTATACCAGAAATGGTCCTAAAAAGGTAACAAATACAAGTACACCCACACACACAGACACTTTAATCCACTTTGCCCTCAGTCTGTTCAAAGAACATTCTACAACAGATGTTAATTGTTTTTGTAACTTTTTCACAGAATTCAGTTTCAAAACAGCTGGATCTTCTCTTTAAACAAACTGCCACTGCTCCAGCTTATTGGCAAAAAATGTCAAGAAAAATATCATGGAAGAGTCAACAGCATTTCTAAGATATTATTGTACATTTTCAACATGTTTACATCATCTTTATTTTCTCATACATAGCCTGAAAATAAACTTATCAAAGTGCAAGAGAGCAGGCAGCACAAACTAAATTAGTGGAAATGAGATTCAATGTTTGGTGTGATGTTTCAATTCCAACAAACATTTTACCTGTTTACCAAATGAAGCATGTTTGTTATGCATAAAACCTTGTGATTGTGTCTCCTTTTTAGAATCCAAGAAGTCAGTGTCTCTGCCAACGAGCTCTGAAATGCCTTTTCAAAATGTATTTAGAAAATTCAAATTATTTTCCCATAAAGAGATTACACGTCAAACACAAAGAAAACGTTTGAAATCCAGCCTTCCTTGTGTTGGCAGGTCGATGCCTACATGAGAGGCTGAGACAGTTTCTCTGTAATGAGCCTTCATCGTCACGGGGACAGACTGACAGCCGCAACGCTATGGGTGGAGGTCATCTTTGTGGACTGGGTGCTGCATCCTGCAGATGCTCTTGCCATATTTGCTGCTGACAGACAGTCTATCTAAGGGTATTTCTTCATTTCCTGCTTCCCCAGGATTTTAAAATGTAATTTATGCCTAATGGTCATGCTCATTAGCTGCAGCTGAAAACACTCTGGTCATTACCAGCAACATTTGCAGTCAGGCTTCACGCCGAACCCTCTTGTCTAAGTCATCCGTCACAGCCCTGTTCTTTGGCAGTTGGCACCACGAATGACGTAAAGCACAAATCTTTTTAATAATCTGCAACTACCTTTATCTGCATAACATTGGCACTGGATTTGTTTTGACAAGGCTGTTTTATCAGTGTTGCAAGAGAGCAGATTTGAAACGGCATTCCTCATGCCAAGGATGCTGAGGCCACTGGGGAGACGATACAGGAAGCAGCGCGCTAAAAATTGCACTTTACCTTGCTGCGATCCCACATGTGCAACAGGGGGCAAAGTGGCAGAAGGGAGGGCTGAGCATGAGTGGGACTACATCGTCCACAGCAGCACTCAACATCTTTTTTTTTATTTACTCGTAGCATTGATGCATATGGATAGAAAATACAAGGGAATGTGGATATGTTGGGAGTAAATGTTCAAAGCCGGGCAGATAAAAAAGCACATTTGACAACCAAGAAATCTACTTGGATTCGAGCCATTTCCAACAGAAATACCCAAGTTTGCAATCCCATGAGCAAATAAAGAAACACTTCTCCTGTGGAAGCATTATGTGGGTGAGCAACAGCCTGTCCAAGGAAAAAATTGGGTAGGGGGTGAGTAGGTGGGGAGCGTGCTGGCTATCCTTTGTCAACTGCTCAGTGCCATTTAATGGCTTGTAAACCTCTTTGCTGGAGAAAGAACAGGCAATTAGCATACTGAGTGGATTACAAGATTGCTCTGACTCCTGGATTAATGTGTGCACTTAATCTTCTCTTTGCTAAGCGATTCTTGGATATAAAGGGAAGGGAGAAGGGGACTCAAGCGAAACAAATTTTTACACCTTCCAAAACATGACACTACTCCCATCACAGAATCTGCCAAAGTCAAACATTTACATATTTGTTAAGTAAATCTAAACAAGAGCTGAAAAAGATTTGTTTGTCTCAGTCCAGGAACCCCAAAGTGGTCCTGAACGCCTCTCATGTCTCTGCGGTCCTAGAGGGTCTACATTTAAGTCTATTTGCACAACTCTGTCGTCAGATTGTGTTTTTCAGTCCGGAAACTTTCAGGTAACAAAGAACATACTGTAGTCCTAAATATGAGTCAGAAACATTGTGGGTTGTAAAAACATTTTCACACACATTTTCAGTTAAAACTGTTTTGCTCCACCCTTAAAAATACTGTTATACAATCTCATATAATATTCCACGATTAGAGAATGTGCTTTAAATGACATCACCTTATCAAACTTTAGTTTAATGTCTGTAAAACTGACTAAATTACAGCCATCTAAAATCTAAAACCTCTTCAGTGCTTCATAACCTGCTAACAGAGCAACAGGGTTGATGACAGTTCCAGTTTTAGTCAAAGATCTCATGTGATGAAAATGTGCTGACTTGGAGAATGTGTTGGAGGCTATGAGAGGCTGACTGGAAGCAGATATACTTTTAGATAAGGTCTGACACTTATATTTGTGTCCACAATCAACTAACCAATCTTTTAAAGCAATCTGGTCCGTCAAAACAGATTACTTTAAGATTCAGATGTCTAACTCAGATACAAAGAAGAAAACATAACCTGCAAACACTAAAGCTTACTTCTAATTTCTTTCAGGTGGTGACCACATGCAAAGAGCCATAATGTAAACAAGAACTATTTTTTGAAACAGCTTGTTTGCCTCACAAAGTCTGTGGGAAAATGAACTTGGCATTAACAACTGAAAGTAACTTTCCTTTTCCCTACAACTCAACACTGATTACCATCTTTGCAGCAGTTCTCTTTCTCTATCTTCACAGACACTTTGGCTCTGTGTGGCTTGCAAAAGCTAACTTTCTAATTGGTTATATTTTGTGAAAAGGGAACACATGTTTGGGCTGTTTCTTTACAGTTTGTTCAGATAAATGTTGTTAGAGCTAGACTGGCACCCAGAATCTAACCTATGTTTCTGCTCAAAGTGTCAGTTCCAAGTTGTTGTTGAAGGCAAAACAAGTATTTATGCACCGGTACTCTTTCTATTATGATTCCATCAAGAATATCTCAAATATTTCTGTCATTCATTGCTGTTTCAACTCGGACCAGCATGAGGCTTTCACCACTGTGCATGTGTGGTGATCGGTGTGGGGAGTTCTTTGATCTTCATGTTGTCTTCTGCTTGGTTGTAGCAGATTGAAGTTGACTGTGGGACCTATCAGAAGTAAAAGTACCAAGATTATTTTTTACTTAAAGTGCTGGGGGGTAAATAGGCTACTTTTACAACAATACTGCACAGGAAGAAGCAGAGAGAAAAGACAAAGAAAGCCTGGATCCCTGCACACATTAAGAATGTGATTTCTCCTTAGAAATCGATAATGTCTCGCTGCGTTGAAGATCGCCAGCATTACAGTCACTTTTAATTTATTCATTCATTCCTCTCAGTGAGCACACTGCCGTGATCTCTGTTTTTCCCCATCTCCAGAAAGGATCTTTAACTTGTAAGGATCTGCCTCTTTAACAACCAAATTTGTCTTAAAATAAGATGTATGGAGCTGCCCTGATGCTTATCTTTACTGAGCAGCATTGCAGGTGAAACAACTCTAAATGTTGCAAAAAGATACAGGATCAACATTTTATTTGTGTCTGCATGACACGAATAAAAGTGTTTAAGCCCAAGCACAATCCAATGGATGAAATTCCTTCAAATGCACTTGAAAACTAGAAAGTTTGGATGAATAAAGAGGAGAAAGTCAGCAAAGGGCTTTAGCTTGTGCAGCAGCTGCTAATGCTAAATTTCAGTCAGAAACATTTCATGGTGAACATTCGGCCCGAAGGTATTCTCCTACAGATTAGACGAGTGCTGCATCACACACAAAATCATAAAATAATATTAGACATAGAAATGTTGACAGGATCTATATGGAAGTAAATATGTGTCATCAGGATTTGAATAAAAAAGGCCTCTGAAATTTGAATGTTGTATATTCAGCAGTGGCGGGCCGTCAGGGCCTGCAAGGCCTTCTCTGCTGGCCTAAAAATATCTGAATCACAGACTGATGTTAA
>JAVKLF010000011.1:1090689-1103398 GCA_034783495.1 Millerichthys robustus | reverse complement strand
CATCAGTCTGTGATTCAGATATTTTTAGGCCAGCAGAGAAGGCCTTGCAGGCCCTGACGGCCCACCACTGTTTAAAAGTAATTTAAATGTCCTTTTAGCTGAATAACCATTTCAGTGCACAGAACAAACTTTGACCAAATAGCATCTCGACAAAATGAACAGAATTAAACAAAATTTGAAATTTAGAGAAGTATCGAGGTTATTTTTTTGTAAAATCTTCTATATAACATGTATAATCTAAGGTGTTTTACCACCATGTATTGCCATACTCCAGTTAAGCGGCAACTTTCTAATGCAAAGTGCAACTGTGACGACCCTTTGGTCCTCAGGCAGCTCAGAGCTGGGTGACCCTAATTACAGAGTTGGCTTTGCTGCCAAACCATCTCATTTGAAACCAGCCACAGCTTTGGTAACCCCCAGCATATGAGCTGCTCCTTGATGGAAAGCAATTTAATGCTTGGTTGCCCAAAGAACAAAATATATGCAGCACAAGGTATCCCTCAGATAAATTAGAGCAGGCAAGTAGACTTTGTAAGAGCTTTATCTGAGGCCCAATGGGCCACCTGTCACCTCAGAGGTGACATGAAACCACAACATGGGTGGTAGCAGGGGAAAACTGTCACCAGGTGGAAGGTACAAAGTTACCAAATGACTAAATGACATGGAGATAGCAGTAATCAGAACACAACACAGAGTAATAAATATTAATAATCTTATTCATGCATTGAAAGGTTCTCTACACTGTGCGAAGGTGGGTGAGGAGCAAATCAGCCGGGACTGAGAAGTGCTCAGCAAGAGCTGAAACTATGATGACTAGAATGTAACAATGTCCTAGGGAGCCAAAGCCATTAAGCACAGCCGTTGGAGTGGACCCTGCACTGAGAAGATTCCATCTCCTTACAGTAGTGGGCAGGTCACCAACAGGAGCCTGCATCAGTGGACTGCTTACAGCAGAGTGAGCAATCACGTTCGGCCTGCAAAGATGGGAACTTCACCTCCTGCCCCTTTCGCAATACTCACCCCCTCCCACTTAGAAAGAATAAGAGAGAACAAACCAAAAATGTGATAGTTTCTTTTAACATCCAATATAAAAGTTCAAAGTTCCAAGCTTTTACACTTCAGTGAATGGTTTTGTTTCGTAAGCTAAACAAAAGACCGACTGTAATATTTTAGACAACTTATGTTGGCATATGAATAACCCCTGGATGTTAACAGTATTTATTTGTTTATTAGATAAGATCTTCATTAATGTCAGACTCAGCAGAGATCAATGGAGATCCTACAGAGTCCTGGGGTCGGGGGGACAAGAATATAAAAAATGATGCCAAGTTGAAAGCGAAAGGATAAAGATTTCCTCTCTTCTTCTGAAAAATAAAACAGCATAAAAAAGCTGTAAGAACACTGAGAACATTTGTATTTAGTGCAATATATTTCTTCATTTTTATTGTAATAGTTTCAGACAAGCCTAAACTTTGGTGGACAACCAGATTTTGTCAAGATGTGGTCCGCTGGACAACTTGGAAAAATTCCTTATATCTAACCCCGGTTATGACTAAGATCATATATGCAAAAAAGATGTTGAGATATTCTGAACTTTTCATCATTGAATGTAGTTGTAGATGAGAAATATTTGCTGTTTTCTGGTGCTAAATGAGGTTTGACAAGGAGCCACATGTGGAGGTTTGGTGTGAGGATCATTGATACACAGACCAGGCTCAAACCTCAGAACACAAACTAGTTTAGGGTGATGAGCTCACTCTAGCCTGAAACTAAAACATGTCCAACTGTGTGTACTAATGTGATGTTAAAACTTACAGATACACAACAAATGCCCATCTTTCACAAATTGATGAAATCACTGTGTGAGCTCTGCACTTTAAACCAGAACCTGCCTAGTTCTAGCTGTTCTAGAGTTCAACTATTCTGACATTAGGCATCGCCTCCAAAACGCAAAAAAACCCACATAGCAGCAAGCACCAGCGTTTTACTTAATTGACAGAATTATGTGAACAAATAATACTAAGTAATATCTAGTGTTCCGGTTTGTATTTTGTCAGTCATGGTCTTAGTTCTCAGTATATTTAGCCCCTCTCCACTGCTTTGTTTTGTTGCACTCTGTGTAGCAAAGAAGAATTCAATTACATGGTGGAAGAGGCCCGGGCTAGAGCTCACTCTTGTTTCTATAACCCCACAGGTGGACAAGAAGTTGGAAGGTAACGCTTCAGTCAACACACTGTGGACCACCAAGGGGCAATGAGGCATGAGGGGCACGCACAGGGTGGCCACTGGAACAGAAGGACATGCATGAGCAGAATATCTGCTCGACAAACAGGAGCACTGATCCAGGTCGGTGAGAGGAAGTTTATATCCAACATCTGCAGCTTGAAAAATTAGCCTGGAAGCGATAATTATGTCCCAAAAAATAAACAAACATGAAAGATGAGTCTTAGATGCAGAGTTTAAAGGGTCTGGTTTACTTTACTGAGATATTTAGGCATATTTTTTTATTTCAGGACTTCTAGTGGATGTGCATTGCCTTAGTTCTTCAGGATTTTAGGGACAAGCAGTCCTGAAAGGAATGCATATCGCTTTTTCGCGTTAGTGGGCGTTGAGAATTTAGGTTTGCAAGTCAGACATGTCTGACTTCAGCCATGGTTCCCCCATGGACATGGACTCCACCGTTACATGGAGAAGATGAATGGACTCTAGGAAAACAAACACTATCCATTGATTGTCACACTTTTCATTGCGTTCATAATTTCTTGCTGAGCACCACTAGCTGCAGAGACAATTTGAGGCAGTAATTAACCGTGTTATGAGACCATATTGATAATTAATGGGTGACAGTAGCAATGGGACGGTTCTTGTAGTAGATTAAAAATCTTTTTGTGAAATCTTGTGAATGTCACTTCCTTTTTTTCAAAAACATAAAATGTTTGTCTGTATTCTTCTGGGCAAGATCGTCATCAGTGATTTAACGCCATCTTGCCTGAGTCCAGATCATTTAACTGTGTCTCTGTTCAGCTTCCTGCTCTAACTTTTTGTGCTTAGCTCCCCTGTCTGCCTTACTGTGTGTGCAGCCCATAAAGGATATCAATGTTAAAAGCTTACAGAGAGATGTCTTCATGATAACACAAACACAACACACCTCGGGGCCACCACCTGAAATTTAACTGTGTTAATGCAGAGTCAGCTTTTACTCTTGTTTTCTTGTTTAGAGTTTTTATCTGTACATTTTTTGAACTAATTACGTTTTTGATCTGTCTTTAGTCTCTGTTTGGATTTATATTACTTTTTCTCTCGTGCCTCCTGGTTTCTCCTGTGTCCTCAGCCCTGTGTGTATTCTCTCCTCATGTTCTCTGATTTGCCTCACCTGCCCCTGATGTGTGCTCCACATGTCTCTTGTTCCCCCCGTGATTACCTCCCTTTAAATTCTCTGTCCTGTCTGCCCTGTTTGTGCGTTCGTCATCAGTTTTTCATGTCTCACGTCCGTGCCCGTCCTGAGCTTTTTGCCTCTTTCGAGCCTGTCTTCCCCTGACCCCGTCTTTTTCCCCCGAGTCGTGTCTGAGTTTATTTTGTAAGTATTTTTTATCTTTTTGTAATCTGTTTTTTCCTCCTCGTGAGTGATTTTTGGTTCTTGTATTTTTTTCTCCCTCTGGAGCGCTTTATTTTTGTGTCACCATGTCTTCCGTGTGATACTGTTTAAATAAACCACAGTTTTCTGTCCCAAAACCTGCCTCCCTGCCTGCACCACCAGACTTTAAGCCCAACAAAAACCCAGCTTATGACATGATCATTCTTATATTAAAATAAAAGGCTTGTTCTGAATATTATGGTAAATGGCTTTGCACTTGTATAGCGCTTTATCAAATCCCTACGGACTCCAAAGTGCTTTTGCTACAGACATCCACCCATTCACACACACATTCATACACTGATGGTGGTAAGCTACATTGTAACCACAGCGGCCCTGGAGCTCGCTGACAGAGGCGAGGCTGCCAAGCACCTGGCGCCTCTGACCACCTCCAGTAGGCAAGGTGGGTGAAGTGTCTTGCCCAAGGACACAACAACTGAGAAGGATGGGACGGGGGATCGAACCGGCAACCCACCGGTCACAGGACAACTCCCTTAACCACTCCTCCACAGCTGACCCACTATCATTATTATTGCAGCGAGTAATCATTTGATGTATGTTTTAAACAGGATCAGGTTGAATGTTATGGCTAACTGACATTAGAAAGCACAAATATGGCTGTAATTTAATGTTTTAACTCTCAAATCAAGACAAAAAAAACAGGTTGCACAACAGAAATCAGATATTAAGACAGAGTAGGAAATATTTGATTAAATGCGTTTTTATAAGAACCAGTCTCAATTACTCAACTTTCCTGACACCAGAAAATAAATCTGAGCCGATTCCAAGAGTACAAGCTCATTCTTAGCCCGAACATAAAGTGTGCATTCTGTTCCTTGCATCAAAAGCTATTCTAACTATGGTACAATGACCTGGGGTTAACATTAAATTACTACCGCTATAAGCCCGCCCCTCACACTGACTGCTGAATGTGGGCACTAGTGACCCCCGGGACCCTGAAAGGAAGAAACAGATTAAGATAATGGATGGATGGATGGATGGATGCTATATTACATAAAGATAAAAATGCTTTAAGCAACACCACTGCCATTTTGTTTTTTCAGAGTGATTGCCACATTCACTGCTTTGAAATTTGTTTGTATTCACTTTGGAGCTCTCTCAAAGCTTAGCAGGATGTTTTGTGAGAAACTGTACTGTTGCAGGTCATTGGAAAAAACATTTGGTTTCCAATAGTTCAAATTTAAATGTGTTTCATTTTAGCACATGCAACCTTTCCAACACCTTCCTTCCAACACATTTTGGACATTCTGTCCTTTTCCTTTTTTGTCAGTCTCCCTCATACTTTCTATTCTTTCAGTGCTTGGCTCTGGCTACTGCAGATCAGGCCTGGGCACAGAATAATCATGCATCTCACAGGCTTACTGTGGTTTCAAAAATCTGAGGACAGTGCTTTACCCCAGACATACTTCAGTGTTGCACAGCAGCCTGAATGTCCCGTCGAGAGAGAACACGGCCAATTGGCTCATCGGCTGTTTTCAGCAGCTATTTGGTTCTGTGAAATCATTTTCTGCTCCTAATGATGCCCCTTCAAAAGCCACAGTCCATTCCAGATCTTTTGAAATGTGCACGTGTGAAGGTTCCAAATAACATGGTTTTAAAGTAATGCATTGGTAATTTTCTCCCTGAAATGGTTAACTCCATTCATTCAGATATAACTGCAGTAAAAAAAGCAAGTGTGCAGAACTGCATTAAGGCTTAATAGTGAGGCTCGTTAAACATGTAAGTGTTGATTCAAAGGATTTCATCAGGTTGTCTGTAGGTGGACTGAGCCTAAACACAAATGATCCAGTGGAACTGACAAGAGGACAAATTAAAGCCAATTAAAAAATGAAGCTCAAAATATGACCTGATCAGTTGTACACAGATGTACTTTTATTCTGCAGTACTCGTGTCTCTGTTGCAGTAATCACACAGGACGGGTATCACATGTAGTGTTCTTCAGCTCCCCTTGCCGCCTCAGTCGAATCAGAATTTACGCCACGGCAAGCACCTCAGTGCAGTGGTGAGGTGTCGTTCACCAACATTACTGTTACTTGAATAAATCAGTTACTTAATATTTAATAAAGTGAAATAATACTGAAGTTGATCTGGTTTTTAAAGTAAAAGCAGACTTTCACAATATTTTCTGACCCATTTCGAGCCCAGATATTGTGTGAGATGAATAACATGTTTTTGTTGCTCTTTAGAGAGGGGCACACGATAGGCGGAACTTAAAAAGAGACTGGAAGTGCTAATGAGCCTTATTTTAACAACACAACGCTCCATGAATATTTAACAGTAAGAAATGTGATGAATTTGTCCTACTGAGTGAAAAATGCTCTCTGAAAAGCTGCAACTAAGATTCATTGTTCAGTGTCATTCTGTACAATTAGAAGACCCAAATTTTTAGTAATTATTGTTAAGAAAAGACGTGTTGTTCGTCAGCAGGTTAAATAAATGTGATTAACACTTCCACACAAACTCTAAAATCTTTACTTTATCTTGTAGTTAAATATAATTGGCTCAAACTTCAGAGTTAGACAGTTTCATGGTAGGTGGTGAGAATCTGCAAGGTGTTAAGTCCTGTTGACTAACTTTGTTGCCAGGCAACCACTGGTCCCTATACAAGAAAACGACTTGACTGCCCAAAGTAAATAAAGATAGAGGGTATGCACCATGAACCGTCTGAGCGGGGTTAAGTCCATGGGAATGACACCAAGTCAACCTGAAGTCTATGGCTGCGGGAGGCAAAACAAGGTTTGTGTTCATTAAACACATTACTTACTCTAAAGACTGAAGGAAAAATACATGAATATGACCACGTGGCAGTAATTGCATATATTAAAGGAAAACTAATAACTTGTGAGTTATGTTTTACTGTCCACACTCTGGAAAATGTTTAAATCTGGGATTTTCTGCTGAACTTGGACATCCTCGTCACACTAACAAGAACATTTGGTGAAAGCTATCAACAGTTATGTCAGGATCTGTGGGTTTGTCTCTCTGTGATTTTGTTTCTCTTGTCTTCAGGCCTCCTGTGTCTTCCCTCTCTCTCTCTCTCTGCCTCCTTGTCAGATCATTAGTCACACCTGTCCATAGTTTCCAATCAGCCTCTTTCCCCAGGTGCCTGTCATTATCCTCCTTTCTCTGTGTATAAAACTTGTTCCTTCTCACTTCCCCCTCGACGGCTTGTTGCCTGTCTGGTGTTTGTGCTCGAGGTTCCAGCCCGTGTTTTCTGCTCGTCCCTCCTGCGTGCTCTCCTTGCATTTTTGTTGCTCAGGTATTGGTTTGAATTCATTGTTTTACCATCACGTTGGCTATTTCTTTCTTTATAAATAAACATGTATATATTCTTACCTGTGAGTCACCTGAGTCCGTCTGCACCTGAGTCCTGCACAACTACGCCTGATAAGTTAGTCTCTTCTGAGTCGTGATTTCAGTAATCAAGTATAAAGAGAAGGCTAGGCTGTTTTTCTAAGCTTATAAAACTTCTTATTAGAAATAGTGTACAATAACTTATGGTAATGCTCTACACATTAGTATGACAGTTTGTTGCTGTTTTTTCAACAACAATCGTTGTTTGGTTGAGAAAACAACAACAACAACAACAAAGTGTGTGGACAATAAAAGAAATATAACTTGAAAATGTAGGTATAAAATATACAGAGAAGTGTGGACTGGGTCCAAAATGCTTTTTATGTTTTAAACAAAATTTAAATTTAGGGACACTCATAAATGCTATTTTTGTCTTTTGTTTAATAGTGAAATAGAAGCAAACACCTCAGAATAGATCAAAAGGCTACTAACAACAGTATCTAGGTCTCCTTTTCAAAGGAATTGGTTTTATCTCATTAAAACAGGCAAGAGAGGAGAGAAAAGCTTTAGGTCCAAAGGGAAATGAAACATTTTGCCTGTATTTGCTTTGTTATTTAGCTGGTAAAGCTCAAATTAATTACTCTCGTCTTCTTCACTTCATTCATTATTCTGTCTGTAAACATATTATTCAAATTAAACGTCTCCGAGCACACCTGGCTTTCTTATCATTCCAGCTTTCCACAACAGAAAGGTTCAGCTTTCCAACTTGCTACTAGCAGACTATTAAAAAAAAAGAAAAAAATGCCCAGAGCCATTTATAGGATATGCTACCTACTACCTGTTCTGCCAATAGCTGCCTCCCAGGAAGCCTTAATGTGTGAGATTTGTCAGTGTCAATTTCCCAGTTAATCTCTCTGGTCCACCTCACTGCCGCCTCATTCATTTTGGTGCTGATCTACCTGCTCACACTGTACCGCGTACCGCGTATCAAGTACCGAGCAACATACAGAGGCCAGAGGAGGCTCAGGAGTTGGAAATACAGCCGCTGTAGCCGATGGTGCGATGTATGTGGAAGCAGCAGTGTTATAACAAGTCCAAGGACAAATGCTGCCTCGTGCCCTGAATCTTTAGGTACTTTTGGAGCTTTCCTTCAATAAAACTTGGAAAAATAAAACCTGGCTAAGACAAGTCAGAGCACTGCTGTGGAAGATGTCATTGATACAATCTGTAGTATTCCCACACATGACTCAGCACACTGTGTTCACTGAAATAAATAAATAAATAAACTACCACAGTGACAACTCATAATGATCATAAAAAAAAATGTACTAAAACCATGATGGTAAAACAATAAACAAAACCTGCTGAATGTAATTTTTTCTCTTTATATTTTTTGTAACTTGTTAAAGCATCCATCGAGCTAACAGGCTGAAAGGCTTTCACTGTAGCGTTACACACTGAATTCTGCACTTCTACGTGGAATTTACTGCAGAAAGTCTGGAAACTAACATTTCCATGAGTGCTTCATTGTTTTAATGTTTATCTTGTTGATGTTTTAATTTGATTATCTTCCTGTCATGTGAGAAATATTTGTTGTATTTGCTGCTGCCCATCTTTGACAGGTCTCTCTTGAAAGACAGTTTTGTTCTGAGTTAAATAAGAATAAAAAATTGGAGCTGGGATTTGCCAATCTGTCGGAAGCAAGTATTTAAAAAACATAAAATAAGAGTTGTTCAGTATTTGCTAGTACTACTAGTACTTGTTCTTGTACTCCGACAGCTTCATTAAATTCCATTCAGAGATTTGTACAAAACAAATGAGACAAACGGGTGGAGGCCGCTGTGGGTCACTCACATTTTTCTGCTACATTGTAGCCCAAAAACAACAGAGGTCATGTTAAAATCAACCGACCAACTTACACAACATTTTCATCTCAGTCAACTTTCAATTTTAAGTGCTTTAAAATTGACATTTTAGTACAACAAATAAAGATATTTTCTATATTTGCTTATTTTTGTCAATTTCTGTTTGTTTCCTCCAGTTTCACAACGTGAAGCGATTTCAGCCACAGCTTTCTTCCCCCACAGTGATCAAACATGGACATTTGTAGCTAAATTTGAGAAATCTAATTTGACAGCCAAAAGAATAAATGAGTATTTGTGTTGGACTGGTGCCAGGGTGGTGCTGAGAGATTTAGATGTTTATTCTATCAGTCTAGGTGCTAATTTATCTGGCTGTATTCCATTTAACCTCTGTAGTTTCTGAGCTCCAAACCACTAAAACGAAGCTAAAAAAAGAAACTGTTGCTGTTAATCAGCTTCAGCTGTTTGAACCATCTTGGTATTACCTCCACACAACTCAACAACATCCAGTTGAACCATATTAAGATGAAATGTTCATGCTGAGTTTTTGTTAATACGAAGCTAATTGTGATCAAAAGCTCAACATTTGATCTGTATAACTTCCAGAATAAATGAGGATTGTTTTGTTTGTTATTTTGTTTCTGGAGTTTTCTCTAATGCAAATGAATGTTTTGCATTTGTTTGCCTTTTTATGACAACTGAATAATGATATGTTGCTTTGCATTTAAATCTCTTTGTGGTGAATCCAGCATGAAGTTAGAAGACATTTCTAACTTATTTTTATTTCTTTTTTCAAACTCACTTGATCAGTAAATGTCAGGAGGAAATGTTTGAATCTGAAGGTCAAAAAAGGACTGAAAAACAAACAGCATTATTAGTCATTTCTCTAAAACATTTGCTTTTTTCCAGGTTGGTAAATCCCTCTGAGGTGCCAAATTTTGACCTGTAGATTTTACACTTTAAGCTGAGGATGAATTACGATCTTGGTGACTGTAATTTTGTTGTCAGAATGCTCATTATTGTCATAATGAAAAACACAAGAGCATCCTGTGTCCACAGACCATGTAATCCTGTAACATTTAAATCTCACTCTGCACGGCACATTCATTTATTTTCCACCCAACACAAGGCCATGAATTCACGTTTGTTCAAGGCTGTATGGGGAGAAATTCTAACGCCTGATGCTGTCTCAGATTTAAACCCACAGAGCAGACGTGGAATTCAAAGCATAGTGAAACATCTTTCTCAACGGGCTTCACAAAGACAAACTGCTAACAACACAGAGCAGAATTCTGAGAATTTATTGTCAGAATTCCTTAAGATGGGTTAGCGTCAGGTAGGCCAGTGTTCAGTTTACCATTCTTAAAATGACACTGAACTAGTCATATTAAAAAATAAATTCTTTGGTTTGTGGTCCATCACAGCTGTGACGTAGAGTGGGAACTGCAGCCCAAAACTCTGAGCACCTGATCTAAACATTACGCACCTGCTTCATTTTCGCTCAACCTAAAAAAGGAGAAAAGAAAAGATCAATGTTGTCGTAAACGCAAGAACAAGTCCCTTAGCTCTGGCAGTCCCTTTGAGAGACTTCTGATGTTTTGCAGTCATTTCCATTCCGCAGCCGTTATTTGCATTTGTTTGATTTCCAGCAGCCGCCTGCAATGCCCCTTTCTGCAACAATACATAAACAAATAAATTAAGATCCGGCTATCCTGGCAAAGATTAGTTATCTGCTTACTCAAGCTGTCTGAACTTTGAGTTATTCATTGCTGTTTCCATCCCCGTCGCCCACTGCTTTGACAGTAGAGACTAGAGTCAACTCCATGCCTGAGCATGTTTTCACACAATATCAGCCCTAAAGATGGTTGAGAGTTTTCTTAGCAACGCTCAGATGCTGCATGAATCATTGTAATGTAATGCATGCCTATAGCTACAAGCCCAATGCTAATCCTTCAGCTGAAAATCAATTTTTCACATTGGCTCCAGCCACCCTAAAGAAGACAAATCACAAAACTAGTCAAACCAGCGTCTGGAATCAGAGCGACTGGAATCAGAGGGGCTAATGTGTTGCTGCCAAAATGGGAGCACGCCATTACATTTTCATCAGCTTCTCAAAAAGACAAATAATATGTAATTAGGATGATTAAGACGAGCACAGACTAAAGGCCAACAGTGTTAACATAGCTGGAGATAATAGGAGGATTATGGGTGATTTACTTAGAGAGACTAAAAGGCTTTTTAAATAGAAAACATGAATTCATTAGCAAGATGTGATTGACAGTTTAACAAAAAATATACAAATAGTTGACTAATTTATATTTCACTTTTGCTTGTCCAGCAGGAAAAAGTCACTTAAGGTGTCACATAGTCAGGTGCAAAAAAAAAAAAACACTTCAGGAACCGAGAGAGCAGATCAGCGCTGACCTAATCTGACCCACTTCTCCCTGATTTATGGTTCACGGTCCCTCAGCAGACACAGCTTTGTTTTTTTTTGTTTTTTTTTTTTGGGGGGGGGTCATAAATCTCTCACACCTCAGAGCTGATCAGCTGACCCTCCAACTCCACCAGTCGCAGCAGCCTTTACTCCCTCTTCATGCCGTCCCATCCACCGGCTGCAGGCCAGCTCTCAGCACAGAGCAGAAATCACTCACGCCATGAAAGCCAGCAGTTAATCACAGTTAGGAGACAACGGCATGAAAAAGAGCCAAGCTGGTACGGCTGCAGCTCTCAAAGGGGCACAGCCAGTGCTTACCTGTTCTGTAACTTCTGCTCAGACTGCAGGAAGTGCTCCTTTCAAAGGCAAAATTAAGTTTCCATTGTTTACAAAAAGTGGACACAGGGCGGGGGGGTTGGGACTGAGCTGTACCTGGAAAACACACAAACAGCACAGTTACGTGTTAATGCCTGCCATGTTCTGAGGGCTAAACGCTGGACTAATTAGGAGACACGCTCATAAGTGAGGAGAGTTGATGAGCATCTGAAAAGTTGAAACACCAAACAGGTCAAAGGTTAGCTGCTGCAGCGTGGATGTTCCATATGTCTGAAAGAATTCATTTTCCTCAGAAAGCTGCAGCGGCACGATGAACACATTAAGTTTCAAACAAATTAAAAACCTGGGACTTTTTTTTTTTTTTTTACAAAAACATTCATGCCAGAGATTTAAACTCAGCTCATTATATGTTGACAAATGACAGGGTTATACAGAAAAACAATACAGACTGGCAAAACCATTTTCACTGCCCTCAAATATGACAGCTGGTAATAAAAGAAAATCAGAAACTTGAGACAGAAGAGAAACAGGGGGAGCCACATTGAAGGCAACCAGATGGGAATGAAAAATGAAAAGAAGGAAAAGAAAAAAGAATAAGTCAAGTATTCCTCCGTTAAAACAACAAATAAAGAGCGGAGGATGTAGAGATGGAGCAGCACCATCATGAAATCAAAGGCACACACTCACCTGACGACAGCCTGAAATAGAACAGAACTCTGAGTTCTGTCTGACCCGACCCACTCATACTAAAAATGACAACTGGCTCGTTGGGAAGGCAGTGAGGTTTCTAACAATATTTTGTTTTGTTTTGTCCTCCCTCTCTTCTCACCAATTCTCTTCACTCCTTCTCACCCCCCTCCCTCCCCCATTCCTACCACTTTGTTCTCTTTATTCCCTAAAGCAGAACTCTCCTTGCCGAAGTAAAGCCTGCATTCTCCTCAGTTCTTTTAACCCGACTTTCCTTTACTTCATAATAATTTAAATGCTTTTTATTATTTGCCTAATTTAACTTGATTGTACATAATTACAAAAAAGGTGACATGAAAAATCGTTAAATTCAAAGCTTTATTTATGATTTATTTTGGAGAGAGGAAGTCTTTTATTTTGAAGAATGCTTAACAGGATCTA